>ML385033.1:0-14414 GCA_005239525.1 Nicotiana knightiana
TTCCTATATTACTTGTCGACCACGTACACTTGCGTGTGCACTGGGAAATCAACCAACATTAGGTCTCATAATTCACGAACAAACTTGGTAGAGTCTGAAGGATATGTACAGAGACGTCTGTACTTATCTCTCAAAGGTTATGAAGTTAAGAACAATTTCTCTTCTATTATACTCTATCGTGCGATTTTATTCTACCATTGATGATTGAAGTTTTCTATTCTTGTCCTCTCACAAATCTCGACAACACGCAAAGCGTCTACAACCGGACAAGAGGTGAAGCCCCAATGACAACTACGATTAGGGGAAGAGATAGAAGCGGAGCTCAGTCTAAAGCTCGAACATCAGCACCTATTGTATAGTCTCAAATGAATATAGACGCGGAGGTTCTAGCTCGGTACAGGTTTGACTAGTCCATATCCTAGAAGGATTTATAGCTACTCCAGTATTGCATAACAAGGGAATAGTTGAAAGCATCGTTGATTTATATGAGTTGTGAAGTTTAACATTGTGGATTATCAGAAATTGTGACCTATGACTTCGTGCCAAGTGGGGAAGTCCACTGCCAAGGAATAGATTGTGGGGTCATGTGTTATATCGGTTTTGGCTTGGAATGTATAAGGCCTGGGATTTTGCAAGAGATAAAGCTGGTACTTGCGATATGTCTGCCTCCTTAATAACCATATACCTCAGTACCAAAGGAGTTATATAGAAAACTTTAAATATACAGAAGGTCTACTCATCATGGAAGTCACGGTTGTGAATTTTGGGGTGCTCCAGAGGGAGTATAGTGGTTGATAAGCTTCTAGACTATATGGTTCGTGCCAAGGTTTATCTGTATAGAGCTCTACCTTTAGGGTCATTGTGCATCAATAAGGATAAGAGTTACCCCAAGGAAGAACGAAGGGTACATGAATAAGTGGGGTAGCTCAGCGGTGTTGAGTCAACATGGTAAAGGAGAAATTGGTCGTCGGTGGTTGAGGCAAGCCTACGAAGAGGACGACCAGCCAGTGCAACATCAACTACTTGACTCAGTTCTCATAAATTCTTTTGAAAGATTTATTTCTCGGACTCTCCATAATACGTGGCGCATAAGGTTTGAACGGTTGCATTAGGTCATATGACGGTGTCAGAATATGCCATCAGGTTTGATAAAATAGCCTGTCATACTCCTACTTCGGTTCATATAGCCAGAGAGCAAGTTCACAGACTCATCAAAGGACTCAAATATGATCGTAAAATTTTTGTACGACTCAGTGGAGGTTGATACTTCATTTTGGCGAGTGATAGAAATTTTCCTAGACTTTGGAGAGTCATATTTCATCAGAACACTCAGGCTACGTGCCCCATTGTAGTTATAACTCAACTCACATGACCATCTAGGGAAAAAGGAGTCAGAATGTCGAAAGTGGAGGTCAGATTCCTAGAGGTGGAGATCCATCCTGTTGATATATTTTCTATGGTATGGCTGAGGTCGTTACATTAAATGGTGTCATTACAAGAACAATCTCCAATTATTATAAAGTGATGATTTCCTGAACTTAATACGGTTATGTGTATCTAATAAAATTCTTCCAATATGATCCACTCTCGGGTGAGCCTCGTAACTCTAAAATCTACTTAAGTTAATACTTGTATTGAGAAATTCTATAGAGATAATTGTGTCTATCCTTACGTGTTGTAATTTTGTTGAACGGAAAATATTTAAAGGAAGGAAATGGAATATTTAGATTGGAACGATATGCATATTACTTGTGATTCATAATTGAGGGCGATATCCTCGCATTTTAATATGATTTGATATGTTTAAATTGGACTACGAGCCGCGGTGGAACTTATGTAAGGACGAGGTCCTTGTGATGGAAATTCTTTTGTTTAAATTCTCCCTTGTGAATTAAAATTTTACTATAGTACTGGTACAGAGTCATGCCTGTTAGGCTTATTCAATAATTTATGTATAAAATAATAATGATAATCATAATAATAAATAAATAAATAATAATAAAAGTAATACTAATAATAAGTAAATAAATAAATAAAGAAATAAATTAATTAATTAACTGTGCATAATTTGCCAAATCCGTGTTATAATTATGGAGTTTTGACCTACGAGATACGTGCACGCCTGTGTGGCGTTAAATGAGACACGTTAATTTGGGTATATAATTATGAGGTCTTCATGAATCACATCTCATTATCAGTATTGTGAAGGGTAGAAAGGGGATTATTGTTACGTGAAGTTATTGGGTGATTCTGTAATTGATTATGAACAACTATTAAGATCATTTTGAGTCGAAAGGGTGTTCCATTCAAATGGTCAGACGAGTGTGGGTGGAACTTTCAGAAGCTCAGGATGGCTTTGACTACAGCGTCAGTGTTGGTGTCGCCCACAAGTTCAGGATTGTGCACGGTGTATTGTGGTGCATCTGGTATTGGATTAGGTGCAGTATTAATGCATGATGGCAAGGTGATTGCATATACGCCTTGACAACTGAAGGTCCATGAGAAGAATTATCTCGTTCATGACTTAGAGTTGGCAGCCATTGTTTATGCATTGAAGATTTGGAGGCACTATCTTTATGGCGTGTCGTGTGAGGTTTTCACTGACCATCACAGTCTCCAATATTTATTCAATCAAAAGGATCGTAATTTGAGGCAGCAGAGATGATTAGAGTTACTAAAAGATTATGATGTCACGATATTGCATCACCCAGAGAAGGCCAATGTGGTGGTTGATGCATTGAGTAGAATGATGGTGAATATGGGCAGCCTTGCGTATATTCTAGTTGGTGAGAGACCATTGGCTTCATACATCCAAACGTTTCCTAATCAGTTCGTGAGGTTGGATATTCATCCAGCAGTGTCTAGCTTGTACAGACGCTCGATCTTCTCTAATTGAGCGTATCCGAGAGTGGCAGGATGATGACCGCATTTGGCAGTCCTTAGGGACACATTTCGGCGCGGTTATGCCAAGCAGGTTACAGTTGGAGATATTGGCGTTTTGAGGATGCATGGTCGTTTATGTGTGCCTAATGTTGATGGCCTTCGTGAGTTGATCCCTGAGGAGGCTCACAGTTCCAAGTATTCGATTCATCTAGGTGCAGCCAAAATGTACCAAGACTTGAGGCAGCATTATTGGTGGAGAAGAATGAAGAAGGATATTTTTGCGTATGTGGCTCGTTGCTTAAATTGTCAACAGGTAAAGTATGAGCATCAGAGACCTGGTGGTTTGCTTCAGCAGATAGAGATTCCTGAGTGGAAGTGGGAGCGTATCACTATGAACTTCGTTGTTGGGCTCCTACGGACTCAGAGGAAATTTGACACAGTTTGGGTTATTGTAGATAGGCTGACTAAATCAACACATTTTATTCCTATGGCAAGTACTTATACTTCAGAGCGGTTGTCTGAGTTATATATCCGGGAGATTGTTCGCCTTCATGGTAGGCTCGTGTCTATCATTTCTGATCGAGGTACGCAGTTTACTTCGCACTTTTGGAGGGCAGTTCAGCATGAGTTGGGTACCCAGGTAGAGTTGAGTACAACATTTCACCCTCAAACTGACGGGTAGTCCGAGCGTACCATTCAGATATTGGAGGATATGCTCCGCGCTTTTTTATTGACTTTGGAGGTTCTTGGGATCAGTTCTTGCCCTTAGCGGAGTTTGTCTATAATAATAGTTATCAGTTGAGCATTCAAATGGCTCCTTATGAGGCATTATATGGTAGACGGTGTAGATCTCCAGTTGGATGGTTCGATCCGAGAGAGGCTCGGTGTTGGGTACAAACTTAGTTCAGGAGGCCTTAGATAAGGTCAAGATTATTCAAGAGAGACTTCGTGCAACTAAGTCTAGGCAAAAGAGTTATGCCGATCGTAAGGTTCGTGATGTGGCATTCATGGTTGGAGAGAGAATATTGCTTTGTGTGTCGCCCATGAAGGGTGTTATGAGATTTGGGAAGAAGGGTAAGTTGAGCCCTAGGTATATCGGGCCATTTGAGATTCTTGATAGAGTGGGGGAGGTAGCTTATAGACTTGCATTGCCTCCAGGGTTATCCTCAGTTCATCCGGTATTCCACATGTCTATGCTCCGAAAATATCATGGTGACCCGTCCCACGTGTTAGATTTCAGCTCTGTCCAATTGGACAAAGACTTGACTTATGAGGAGGAGTCGGTAGCCATTTTAGACCGGCAGGTTCGTCAGTTCATATCTAAGAGTTATCCTTCAGTTCGAGTGCAGTGGAGAGGCTAGTCCGTTGAGGCAGCTACTTAGGAGTCCTAGTCGGACATGCAGAGATATCTACAATTGTTCGCCAATTCAGGTAATTTCTACATCCGTTCGAGGATGAACGTTTGTTTTAGAGGTGGAGATTGTGATGACCAAGGGGTCATTTTATGAGTCTAGAATCCGCTCTATGCTTAATATCCATAAAGAGACTAATTTTAAATATCTCGATTTGTATGCGCAGTCCGGGCGTGAATTCGGAAAGCTTTTATGTGAAAATATGAGAAATAATGATTTCTAGAATTTAAATTTGATTACAGTTGACTTTGGTCAGCATTGTGAGTAAACGGACCCCTATCTGTGTTATGATGATACCAAGAGGTCCGCAGTAAAATATGCGACTCGGGCGTATGCCCGGAAATGAATTCCGAGCTCCAAAGCCTTAGAAATCAATTTTTAAAAGAAATTGTTTTGCTGAATTATTAATGAAATAAAGAAATGAATTAACGTTTGAAACCGTTAGTATCGGGCATGTATTTTGGTCCGGAGCTCGATACAGGTTTGTTATGATATTTAAGCCTTGTCTGCGAAATTTGGGGAGAATCGAAATTTATTTGACGTGATTCGGATGTCCGGTTGATAAATAGTGAACTGTAAGTGTTCTTGAGAAAAATAATGATTTTTGATGTTTAATTCATAGTTTTACATATTATTTTCATGATTTTATCGCACGAGCAAGTCCGTATGATATTTTTAGACTTGCGTGCATGTTTTGTTTAGAACCCCGAGGGCACGGGTGAGTTTCAAATATGTTTGGGTTGTGTTGCGCTCGTTCTTTCTTATATTTCGACGTCGTTTCTTCAAGCATAAATGATATCATACTGAAAAAATGAGCTCTGATTTCTATTTTAAATCAAGTATTAGATCCGTATCGTAATTACGTATCCGTAGCAAAAAGAATCATCGAATTTGGACATCGTATGAGGATTTTATGGTCATTTTACTAAGGTTTCCAAATTTTTCAGGTTAATTACGAAATTGCCATTGAAAGCTTATTAAAAATTTGCACTATTTGAAAATATTGAAACCTACATATCTCCTTCATTATAAGGTCAAATTAAGTGATTCAAAAGCCTAACTTGACTAAAATTTCACAAGGAATTCATTGGAGGCATAAAATCCAGTTTCAGGATCGTTTTGCACGATAAACGAGGAAGAATAGCTGGCAAAAACATATATATAAAACGGGCAGACTTCTTCTTCTTCATATTTTCAAACCCCACAGCCCTAGGAGCGAATTTATTCACCAAATATCATCCCCAAGTCATAGGTAATCAATTCTAAACTTTACTATTTCAATTACTCAATTTTTTTCATCACTTTTAAATCAAAAACTAAGAAGTTTCATGGTAAAAATTGAGGGTTTGGGTAGAATTAGGAAATTTTGTATTAATCGAATCTTTACCTCGAATTGAAATCGGATTTCGAAATTAATAGTATATTTGGGTTCGTGGGTGAATGGGTAAACATAATTTGGTCCGAACCCCGAGTTTGGACCAAGCGGGCCCGGGGTCGGATTTTCACTCTTTTTTAGAAAACTTAGGAAAAGTCATGTTTTTCAATAAAGTTAGTTCCTTTAGCATAGATTGATGATATTGAGTTAATTATGGTTAGATACGAGCAAACTAGAGGTGAATTCAAAAGGGAAAGTAATAATTGAGCTATGAATGGCCTACGAAATTGGGGTAAGTGTTTGGTCTAACCTGACTTGAGGGAATAGGAATCCCCACTTATTTGCTATATGAATTTGCATGTGTGTGGTGTATAGGTGAGGTGACGAGTATCTATGCATCACCAAATGACCTGTTAAACATGATCTCTTTTCTCGTTCCCAATTTAATTGATTCTTGTCTTAATTGTTCTATGTTCATTTTTGTTTCCATGATTTCTTGGCCTTGTTATTTTGTTGTCAAATATTGTTGTGGTTATTTTGAAAGGAATATTGGTTGTTTTAGCTGGTTCCTTTGTGGTATAAAACGGTTGAGCGGTTTGGCATTGTTTTTACGAGATATATATATAATTATATTTTCCTGTTGGTTTCATGGTTGAGAAGTTATGATAATGTTTATGAGAAAAATACGGTCTCTTATTTATAGCTGTTGAGACAAAATAATTGTGAAAGACTTGACCTAAATAGTGAAATTTATGAATAAATTGATATGAGATGTCTGGTGGGAGCGGGTTGCACGCCGCAACAGGAGTAATCAGGGTCGTATATTTAGGGAGGAGCAATAAGGGTGGACAGGTGGGAGCGGGTTGCACGCCGCATCAAGGAGCAATAAGGGAGGACATTTACATTTTTACTGAATTTCAAAGAAAATAAATATTTAAAAGTTTTAAATTACTATTTTTCATATTTTGTACTACTTTTATTTAAATATAAAGTTTGGAAACTTGAAAATTATTTGAGAATTGGTTATAGCTGAGACCTGGAAAAAGGCGACTGAGTATTTTAATTGTGTTGCAGTTATTATTTATTTGTTTTAGATTTCTTCTGTACTTCATATATTATTGTCACAAGTTATATTGTTAATGCCCCGTCGTAGCCTCGTCACTAATTCGTCGAGGTTAGGCTCGGCACTTACTCAGTACATGGGGTCGGTTGTACTGATACTACACTCTGCACTCTTTTGTGCAGATCCAGGTACCGGCCAACTGTAGAGACATTTAGAGCGGTTATTCATTTACGCGGAGACACGAGGTATATCTGTCGGCGTCCGCAGATCCGAGAGTCTTCTCCTATTTTTATAAAACGGTTTTATTATTCAGGACAGTTGTACTATTTCTTTCAGCCCGGTATTTGTAGTATAGTAGTTCGTGAATTGTGACACCAGACTCTGGGGTAGTTCTAGATTTATTTATATGATTAGTTTCGTGGATCGTTTTAATTAATTAATTATTTATTTGTCTTTATTATATTGTGAATCATTCATTAAAAATCAATAGACTCAGTTTACTTTAGATTATTTTATTATGTCTAAATGGATAAAAAATGTAAAGTAGTTAATCGAATTCTAACATTGGTTTGCCTAGCAAATGTGGTGTTAGGCGCCATCATGATCCCTAAGGTTGGGAATTTGGATCGTGGTACTAATACATCTGCATGAGCTTGAGACACTAAATATTGTAGGGTTCGACATGGACTTGCTTAGTTTCAATTTCAGGCTTCCACGTCTGGGTTCTTTCCCACCAAATCTCAAGAAGTTAACACTTTCCGATACTTATCTACCATGGCAGGACATGACGATCATTAGCCAGTTGCCCAAACTGGATGTTCTCCAATTGAAGAATTCAGCCTTTGTTGAAGTGTGGTCAGCAGAAAGTTGGGAAGTAACAGATATGGAGAAGACTGTCAAATTAAATCTTCAGAGGAAGAAACTGGTGAGCGAAGGTGTTTTGGTTTTCTTCTCTTTTTCACTCAACACTTACTGTACATGACTTGATTCAGATGAAAGCAATGTTAGATATGCTTCAAACTGGTACCTAATGTTTCTATTGAACTCGTTAATTTGTGTATTTATTTTTTGTTAGGGCTGAAATTAATTAGATAAATACGTTGTCATATTTCTTGCATCTTTAGAGGTCTAGTCCATTAATCAAATAGAAAAAGGAAGCAAATATTAGGATATATTATAAATCATGTGTATTGTTATAGTATTCTTTATGGAACAATTGTTTATTCATTTATTCAATACAATAAAGTTTTATTTTAAATAGATCATGTATTTATATCTGTGTCCATTGCTTATATAGTAGATGATTTAATGTATAGAGTTTAACTTATACATGAAAGATTAAATCATCGGTTCTTATAAGTCATAGAGTTTATGTTCACAATCTAATAATGGAATTGGACAGACTATCGGAATGGTTGTAGCACAAGATTAAATATAATTTATCTTGATTATGGGAATGGTATAATTCTGACTTCTTGTGCTAGTACATTTTGTATGTATTGAACGGATCAAGTAGAGATAAGTATTTTATACAGACTTAATAAAATAATTTTTCTAGTCCATTCAATGTACTTATACTCTTAATCTTGATATAATTATTATTAGTTGCGTGTGTCAGTTATTATTTTGATTTATTAAAATGCGAGATTCTTTTGTGGGCCAATTAGCCTGGCAAATTGGACAATAATGATACATTGACGAAGTAATAATTAGTTGATAGAATTCATGTCTCGGTTTTTGAGATTGATGATATTCCTTTATGAAAGCTTATAAGTTTTATGGGTAAACCCGGCCGGTGGATTTTGTATCCAACACATGAAATAAGTTAAGCGAATGTCTAAAGGAAGTAATCAATAAATTAAATTATTAGTAATTTAATTTGATTGATTAGTATCTAAATCTTAACATGGGGAGTTAAATAAGATTTTATGAAAGAATTTCAAAATTGTACTAAGGAGTGCAATTACAAATTTTTAGTGGAATAATTAGTAATTTATTATGGTAGAAATTAATTCCATAATAGGAAGCCTTGTTAATTAAATTCGGTGGTCCATACTGTGCCTAAATAATAGGAAATAAAAGGAAATATTTCCTTAGTGGAAGAATAAAACCTAACAGGTTTTGGAAAAAGGTTTTAACCTAAAAAATGTGGCTATATATATAGCACATAGGCTGACCGTATTTGGGTAACATTGTAGAAGGCTGTGGAGGTTTTGCTTAGGTCGCCGTTGTGAGCATGTAATTTTTACTCACCATATAGTCCTATAAAAATCTCAATGAATCAATTGATTTTATGAATTTTTGTTGATTTTCATTGTTTAATTGTGAAAGATTTGTATTTTTTTTTTTTGGCATATACATAATTCATCTTTTTAAATTTGTTCAAAATTGAATCACTATTATCAAAGAATTATAAAGTTATAATTAACTGAATAATAGACGACTGAAGGTTATTTAATGTAATGTAGTTTTAATAACTAATTACTAAAACTAATCATTTTTATTCATTAAATTATAGATTAATTAGGAATATAAAATTGGTCGTTTTATTCTTGACTAATCTGTAAATAGATGAAAAGTAAGGTCTAAATTAGTTACTATTTTTTTTGGATTAAATTAGATTATAACTTAATTAGATTAATTAGTTTAATTAGTCAAGGAAGTCAAAAATCGGACCTGGGCCAAGAAATACCCAGGCCCAATCCCTATACACTCAACCTACCCAGCCCAATAAATCCCTCAACCCGGCCTGACCCCCACTTAGTCCAAACGACACCGTTTAATAGGTGTCAATCTCAGCCGTTGATCTTTCCAGATCCAACGGCTGAGAAATATCCGATCCCTAAACTATATATATGTCCAAACCACACCCCCACCCCCTCATTTCACCAAAGCCTCACACCACCCCTACCCCCCCCCTGTCTGTCTCTCTCTCATCTCTCTAAACCACAAACCCTAGCTGCCACCCTCCGCCCACCGGAAATCGCCTCCAGCGGCAGAGCTTCTCTAAAGACCACCAAAACTTCACCAGGTGATCCCTACGGTCTCCTCAATCCATCCCAACATTTATTTTCACAAAGAATCACCCAGTTATGAGTAATTTCAGATCTGAAACTAGCGGAACCCTAAATCGTGCTAATGGCAACTCCAAGCGGCTCTGTGACTCAAACTCACATGAGTCGATGTCTCTTGACAAGATCCGTCGATTCATGTGAGTGAGGGTCACTTTTGAAGGTCGTCAGGGTCCGGCCAAACTCCGGCAATTCGCCGTAGTATCCCTTTTTTTCCTTTCTATCTGTTTCTTTCCTGATTATTACATGAACATGCCTAATCATTGTTGTATTAGCTTCTTCCTTTTTTTCTCTCTTTTTCTTCTTCTTCTATTGTGTCCCAGATCTCTCATGTTTGTTTACGTGCTCTTTTTCCTTGATTAATCCAAAAACCTGAATGTATTTCATGCTTAATTCGTTAGTAACTAACCTAGGTTTTTGTCACTGTTTTCATATGTATGCTCATTTCTTTTTCCTTGATCCGTTTAGTTAATTGATTCTGTCTATGTGCTTGATTAGGTAGCCGAATAATTTGTTTTAGATTTAAGATTCAAATATGTCCATGACAGTCATATATTTGTTCTTGGTCAGATTCCTTTTGAATATCATGACTGATAAGCTGCATTCTTATGAGTTTGTTTGGTTATGAATTTGTTTGGTCAATTAGTTCGTTTTGATATGCATATAGATTATCTAGATTTCTTTGATAGTTAGTTTTCCCTAACCTACTGTTTCATTAATAAAACTTTGATCCTAATAGGTTAAATTACTCCGAGGCTTGGGTCATTAATTAGGTGAAAGTTAATCTCTAGTTTAATGTTAGGCAACTACAATGTTTAGTTGCCTAATAGCCTATTTGAGTAATTAGGCTGATATTTAAACCAATAAAGGTGACTAAATTCTTAGATTGCCTAAGTTGATAGTAATTAGTTAAGTCTAATCGAACTGAAATGGGCCAATTAACCTAATTACTAATTAAGATAATCAATTAGGGTTAACCAAAGTAATTTGTAAAATCAATTAACCTAAGTCTTAGGACTTTGAACTAATTAATATAATTCAATCAATGACTGATCAACTCTAGGAACTTAATCAATTAACCTTCAACTAGTTTGACTCAACTATTAGTTAAGAATAACTAATGGCTAAACTAATTACATAACTAGGGTTAACTAACCAAACGTTATATAATAACCCAAGTGAGTATTACCTTGATTACCCAATGGTAAATTCAGGGACTCCAAGGGGTAGAATAGGTATGTAGACTTAGGAATCAGAATTTTAAGGGTAAAAAGGTATTTTAATAGGTAAGAATGTTCTAGAATAGGGGCAGTTGCCCCAAAGATGGGGTTGACAGTTGTTCTATGTACTATTTTGGTACTATTTTTCAGTATTGGATAGGGAATATTCAAAAGAATATCCCATTCCCAAATATCTTATAAATAGACCCTCTTTTTAGAGGTGAGGGGGGAGAATTTTTACATTTTTGAGCTGCTGGGATTCAGAATCCTTCTCATTTTTCAGAAATACTGTCTCTACTTAAAAGGATTTGAAAAGAAGAATCCTATTAGAAAAAAAATCTGATTTCATTTTAAAAAAAACAAGTTCATAAGTAGATGGCCGAGTTCAGTTGCTATCTTCCCTTTTGCTGAATTTTGGTTTTCTGGAAGTTCTTCCTTCAAACATTCACACTCAAGATTTCTGGGTTATTCTTGCTGGACTGGTTGGTTTTCTTTGGGTTTTTCTGTTTGATGTCGCTGATCTCTCTTCCTTCTTGATGTTCATACTTGACCTTTATTTGGTCAAGTCTCTTTGTTTGTTTCTCTCTTAAAAGGTATGTATTTAACTCATCTTTTCTTAATGAAATTTCTTGAATTGGAATCTTCTTCTTCTTCTCCCTGCTTAAATTAGTTGTCATTGATGAAATGAGGTTATCTCTCTTGCTTTATGTACATGTGACTGTATAGATGTTTATAAGCATATTAATGAACTTATTGAATGTGATGAATACTGTTTGTTTTGCTACTATCCCGTTGTTGGAATGTTCTGTTATTTCAGGCCAAATGTATATAAGTATGGTAAATACTCATAGTTATATATTAAAAAATTAGGCTGCACTGAGGTGTAGAATCTGACCTTCTCTATGGTCAAGCTCTCTCTATAAGTGTGCAGAAAAATATGCTTTTCAATTGAGTCTCTTTGGTAAATAAAGAGATTCAACAAGAAAATCTCTAGATAGGTTAGTATCAACACTAGGGCAAATGAATTTGACCTGTTAATGGTCAAATTCATGCCATGACAGTGCACAAAAGTAGTATAAATGGATTGAAATTCATCCTTTAAAGGGTATACGACCTTGTAGTTAAGAAAGAATGTAGAGTAAAGAATCTGAACACTTGTATGGTCTGAATTATTCTCTAAAAAGCCAAGAATAGTCAAAGTGTCCAAATTAATACTGCTTGAAGTACTGGTATGGTTGTTAAAAATGGAAAACAAGATTGCATCTGTAAGTTTGAATCAGACTCTCCTGTATAGTCAAATTCAATCTAAGAAAAATGCATAAAACATGTGGCCTTTCCTTCTGCTGAATCTGTAATTACTGGTTAAAAATTTGATTGTTCATCTATGTGTGATTATAACTATAGAGTTATCTCTCAAAAGGATTTTGTGATTAATTCTATATCCATGAAGTCGTAATAGAGTCGTTAGATAGCATTAAAGGGTAGTGAATCTGACCCCCTTAATGGTCAAATGTACCCCATAAGATGTTTATATATATGTTGATTTGGACAACTTATATCTTATATCACTATGGGGAGCAGCATGTAAAGGGTTGAATCTGATCCCTGTAATGATCAGATTCAGCCTCTTACAGCGCACATGAGTTCTGTATGGTCCAGTTGGGACTAAAAGCTGAAGAATACAGATCCTAAAGTGTGAAATTTGTTGGCTTGAACAGGGGCAGCATCTAACCTTGTTCCTTTTTATTTTTCTTTTTATTATTAGAACTTATGTATTCAATTTAAGAACAATGTAATAGCGTAATTACAACCTTTTGTGTTTGCTTTAGTTGTAATAAGGACTGGACTATATCAAAGGTTGTGAACCAGCTGTATTCCCAGTAATGTCTATCATGATAGTTAGGGAAACCAGAATTTCAGGCCTATTGATGGTGTTAAATATTTTTTGTTGAATGGTATGAGGAGCAACAAATCTTTTCCTAAAAAATATATCGGATAATCTTAATTTAAGAGGCTTCGTTAGTTTTACCTTTTCGTAAAAGTCGTTCCTTCACGGAAATGAGGTTACAAGGTCCACGTTGTATCCATAAGTAGTATATAACTACTCGTGTATAGAATATAGGTCGAACGACAAAGGAATCTGATGCATTGTATTTGCAACTCAAATCTGCCTTTTTTTTTATTACAATGCAAATGATAAACGTGTTAATATATCTGCTCTTGGTTATTCAGACTGTTCAAATTCGAATCCTATCAAAACTAGCCATAAATAGGATTGGCCAAAAGGGTTAAACATTTAAGGGGCTAAAATATGGCCATAGCCCGAAGCATGTATCCTTTAGGCTAGTGAACATCATTTTAGGCGATCCTTTAGGTAGAGGGACATCCTTTAGTTTGAAAATTGGGTAAATTAAGTGTCATTCCAAAAATTACCATTATCTACACTCAGGAGTGGCAACTCATGCCCCCGACTCTCAACTCCAAAATAATGATAAAACGCATATAGCAACCGCTGGTGCATTTCATGTGACGTGTTTACCATGTGCTAAAAAACAACAAGTATGTGCCATCGTAACTTGTCCAAGATAAATCCATAACGTCCTAATTTATCCTAAAACTAAAGTACTCCCTCAAATAGAAAACATAAAGAATAACCAAACATCGCCTCAAATAGGCACTATAAAACCGTCATGATCATAGTCTCGACTACATAATCTACACTCGGGTGCGATTCCTCATGTCCCCGTCTTCAACTTCAAATTATAATAAAAAATCGCATGTTGTAATTGCGGGTGCATTTCATGTAGCGCAGTTATAATGTGTCCAAGAACAAACAAGTGTACGCCATCGTGACTTGTTTAAAGATGAATCCATAAATATTAAAAGCGGCTAAAAAGTGAAAAAGGTTAAAAAGCACAATAGGCTTGAAAATATGTAAATAATTGGATAATTAGGCCAAATATTAATAGTTAAGCGACCGTGCTAGAACCACGGAACTCGGGAATGCCTAACACCTTCTCCCGGGTTAACAGAATTCCTTACTCGAATTTCTGGTCGCAGACAAATTAAAACAGAGTCAAAATTTCCTCGGTTTGGGATTTTTTTTAAAATAACACGGTGTCCCGGAGCATCGTAAAAAATCCGGGTGGCGACTCTGAAATAAATAATAAGTCCCAAAACTGAATAATGTCACTTTAATTGGAAAAACTCCCTTATTTACCCTTCATTAATCCAGGGGGTAGTGAAAAAGGAGGTGCAACAGCTCTGGCGACTCTGCTGGGGATCGAACCCAGAATCTCTGGTTCAGGGTTCAAGAATTCGAGCTTAGAATAACTGTTATATTTGGCTTTATTATCTGATTTTACATGTTTGAACCTAATGTGCTAAATG
>ML385034.1:0-52878 GCA_005239525.1 Nicotiana knightiana
ATCACCAGATGATGATATTACACCTGCAAAGACGCGAGGAAATAACACAATTCCCGGTCTAGGGTTACACCTTCTGATGGACGTTTTAAAGGGGGTTAAGCAGTCATCATCTAAAAAACTATATACCTTCGAGTGCGGAATGTTTTTCCTTTTCAGGAAAAGGAATCACAAGGTAAGGAATAATCAAGTGCTCGAGATTTAATTCTTCAAAGCTCAAACACTTGGAGGACTATACATCATGGAAGACTAAGACTAAGCAAAGAAGACTATCAAAAAGTCAAAAGCTCGAGCCTAAAGACCCATCTACCCAATGAGACAAGTGACACGAGCAGAATCGAAAGAAATCAAAAGAGCCATCCAAATACAAAGCCTAATGCAAAAAGCAAAAACCTTCGAACATATTCAGGTTGAAAGGCAAAATGTTAGTCACGAGAAAGAAATGTACATCTTTATACTTATTCAAAACTGTTGTAACAAAAACAGTTAGGGGTAAAAGATCATTATCAATATACTCATTCAAAAAATTGTGCTCGAATAAAATAGTTATGGATGAAAGATATGAACCCTTGTATTTGTTCAAGAAACTGTTATCAAATAACAACAGTTACGAATAAGAAAATATTTCCCTTGTACTTATTAGAAAACTTTTTCCAAAACAGTTGTGGGTAAAAACCCCAATCTTTATAAAAACTGTTACTAGTGAAAAACAGTTATTTCCTTGTATTAATATCGAAAAACTGTTACCTATGAAAAACAGTTACGAAATACAAGAGTATATCAAATCTGTTAAACAAAAACAGTTGCAAGCATGAGTTTTAGACGATAACCAAACACATGTAAAATGTCATGGAAGTTCAAACAAAAAACTTTCCTTGGAAACATTCTTAAACATGTGTAAAATTCCTATCACTCTATTGCATTATCATGAAGTTGAGACGTCTTCTTCAAGTCAATTATAAAGGGCCCTCTTCCATAAACTATTCCCATTACAAAAAGGCACACATTTAATATGACATCGTACCTATTATAAAAAATGTACGAGTAATCTAAAGCATCCCACATGCGAAACTCGAAGGTAAAACTAAAACCTCAAAAAATAAAGCATGCAAAAGACTTAAAGAGTGAAACAGAAACTCAACGAAAGTTGAAATAACATTTATATATTAAAACGGCTAAAACTAAATATTAACTTGTACTTAGCCGTATAAGATTTTTATATTTACATTGTGGTGCCCCTAAGTTATCATTTGGGGACTTAAAGGAAATCCAAATTTACCCCCGATGGGACTGGGGGTAACCACCAATTGATACAAAAAAAAGAAAGAAAAAAAGGGATAAACCAACTAGATCTTTTTAAAAAGAGGGGTTGACTTCAGTGGCAGAAGGAGGGGGAGCAACTGAGGATGAAGAGGCATGAGCGGCTAGAATCTCACCATCAGGTGAAGAGAGGTTATGACCTTGTTGAGCTTTCTCCATGGTGTCCTTAGTTTTGGCTATTTCAGAACTAAGGTCAAAACCCTCTTGACTCATTTCCATCAATGTGTCGAGGCGAGAATTCATATACGCCCAACTCACATCGACAGCAGCCATCTCTTCCAAATCTTCATAATCTTGTGCCCACACTTAAAGCTTAGCTCTCAGCCCGTCCTTCTCCGCCTCCGCAGCTTCATAGGGGCCTTAATGGAACAATCGACTCCTCTAAAGCTTGAGCTTTGTCTAAAGCCCTTCGAAGATCTTCTTGAGTATGAGTGAGGATTGCACGAGCTCGCTTGAGTATTCTTTCTTCTGCCCCAGCAAGTTCTTCAAGTCTCTAATCTCCTCTGAGGCACGGGACAGCTGCTTCGCACACGAAGACTCCAGAACACTCTTGTCTTTGTCAGCTTAACTGCAAGAAGCCCGGTCCACTACTAGTTCTGCTGCCATAAGTCTCATCTGCCACTTCAAGGTACTCCTCTCCTCTTCTAAAGCGTCCATGTCAATCCTTAGGCAATCATACTGTGCTTTCCAATTATGAACTTCTGCCTGCAACCCTATTGTCTCTTGGTCTGTGTTTGAAATCCTCTTCATAAGCTCCATGCCTATGAGGTTAATCTATAAGAAATAAACTAGTTAGATATGGTAAATTTCATATACGAGAGTGAAAGAGGATAACTTACACCATACCTTCAAAGATGTATGCACGACCTCATTTGCCCATGTAAGAGCACCGTGGCTAACTAGCTTTTCTTTCTCAGCGGGACCTATTAAAGGCTTGAGCCACACTCTAGGCTCACCCGTCTTCTTAAAAAGGTTTCCCTCAGCTGGAACCTCTATTACCACCTGCCGCATCTCTCTGCTGGAAGACCCTACTTCACTAACGGAAGGCATGGAAGCAGGCAGAGATGGAACAACAATAGGCACGGAAGGTTGAGGAGCTGAAGAAGCCACGGGCAAAGGAGCAGGCACGGAAAGTTGAGGAGTTGAAGAAGTTACAGGCAAAGAAGTAGCAAAAGTTTAGATAACCAAGGGAATAGACGAAACAGTTTCTCTCAAAGAAGCAAGAAAAACAGCAGCCAAAGGGACGTCGTCAGCAGCAAGATCAATACCACTGTGAATAGGGGAATGTGGAACATCATCAAAGACAGGAGGCTCAATCACAGACACGGGAAGCAAGGTTGAGGCAGTAGGCTCATCATCTAAAATCATTCGCCTTCTCCGTGGCCTGTGCACTAAAGCACCCTCTTTCTCTTCTGCTATGGAGCGAGATTCACTACTCTTCCTCTTCGAGGAAGATGAACCAACAAAGATTTCCTGGGATTGAGCCAAGGACATTTTCGGGATAGAGGAAGAAAACACCCCACGAGCAGAGAATCCTATTAAAAAGAGAAAAAAGTTAAACGACAAAAGAAAAAAGACTCGAGTAAGGAAAGAAGCAAGAACAAAAACTTCACTTACCGTGGGTCTTTACTTGCCAACCATACCTCCCAGCNTAGTATCCATGATTGCTGAAAGAATAAAAATAAACAGACATGGTGTTAAATAAAACATCTCACGTCAAAACAAGAAAAAGTAAATGTGAGCTAAACCATACTCACGTGCGCGATTCCATTTCTCAGGGAATGGAAGATTTTCTTCACCCACTAAACCAGCAGTGGGTACATCAACATACCGGAGGTACCAACCCATATCCTTATCGTCTCTAGGGGTTACTAACACTCTTTTGCTTCTAGCAGTCAGAGTAAAAAACCCTTCACGAAATAAGGTAGGAGAGTAGAGGTGAATAAGATGGTTGAAGGTAAACGGAACCGAGGCTAAAGAAGCCAAACTACTAAGGCATGCGACAACTCGCCACACAAGCGGGCTGACCTGTCCTAAGCAGATATTGAAAAAATGACGAAACTCGATTATAACTGGGTCAATGGGGGGTCTAAACCCTAAAGTGAAAGGATACGTATAAACAAAAGAATATCCCGTCTTGTAAGACGTTATTCTTTGATTACTATTCGGAATATAGACAGGAAAGTCAGATTTCCAGAAGCACTCCCTTCGAACAAGGGAAATCTGACCCTCAGTTATAAGGGTTGGATATCATTCTACACTATCAAGAGAAGAATATTGATCTACAAGAACATGACTATCCCTAGCAAAAACAAACTCAACAGGGACAATTTCATCGACTCCAGACTCACGAAGGCGTTCACCTCTACCCCTAGACAAAGATCGAGAAACCCTAAATCTCGGGGAAACTGGAGATCTAGTGGAAGGGGGAGGTACTATCTGAGAAGAAGAAGAGCCCCTCGACGGAGTGGATCCTAGACTTCTAAGTCTACCACCCCTCCAACTCTAGTCGGAGCAGAAGATGGTGCTAAGCCTTCAATGTCTATTACTCTTTGACGTTGGTTTGAAGAAGACATGTTTACAAAGGCAAAGGAGAAAGTTCTTTACAGAAAACAAAATTAGAAATGTTTTTCGTGGATGCAAAGAAAATAAAGCATGTATTTATACTTGAAGACAACCGTCAAACATGATGAAAAAGGAAAATAATGATGAAAAGTCATAATTGAAGATGTCACTTCGAGACT
The DNA here is from genome assembly GCA_005239525.1 of Nicotiana knightiana. Taxonomy (NCBI): domain Eukaryota; kingdom Viridiplantae; phylum Streptophyta; class Magnoliopsida; order Solanales; family Solanaceae; genus Nicotiana; species Nicotiana knightiana. The sequence goes on from ML385034.1 coordinate 4,062, forward strand.
GGCACAACCGCAAAAAGCCCTAAAAGGTGCTGATTAAATGTAGAACCAATCCAAAAAGGACACATGGTATGAGCATCAAATGGAAGTGATAAACGACGCCTATGGTGCAGAGAATGATACAATGATTCAAGGAAAAGCGGCGGCAAAATATTCCCGCCATAAATGAATATACACTTACCAAATATTAATCGTTAAATATATGGTAAGTGGGGGGACTATCTGTATTGGTAAAAAAGAGTTTCACACGTAAGCCAGCTTTTAACAACTCAGCCAGTCACGTGGAAACAGGAAAACACGACAGCTGGACGTAACTCTTTGAAGAGGTACGGTACAAAGAGGCACGGTGTAGTAAACTCACGAACTTATCAGCCATGGGAAATACAAGTTGATCAAAACGGGAGAGAGGCACGGTCAGAATTAATCTAGACAAAGCTACGGGCAGATTCAAGGACCCACAATTGATTACTCGAACGTTATGTAACTGAACCCCTACTACAGTTAGCCTTGGTAACGCCTCATTAATGTCATAAATTAGTCATTAATGAGTAACCATAGCAGGAGTCGTACGTTATAAGAATCTCCTATATTAGGGAGGGGAATACAGATTGTAAAGGCATCTGATTCTCGAATACAATCTACTTCGATCTTTTATTTCTGTAATGTTGTCTATTATTCATTTTTCCCATTATCTTGATTATTAGTAACCCGTATTCATCTTAAAAATAAGCTTTAGTCAAAGGGTCTAATTCTTTTGTTAAACAACTGGCATAACCCAACGATCTCTTTTCCTGGGCAACGGCATAACCTGGTGATCTTTTTCTGACAACAACATAACCTGTTGATCATTCCCTTTTCCCCAGGAAACAACATAACCTGTTGATCTTTCCAGACACCGGCATAACCTGGTGATCTTTCTGACAACATTATAACCTGTTGATCACCTCCTGACACTAGCATAACCCAGTGATCTCTTTTCCTAGGCAAAAACATAACCTGTTGACCTTTCTAGACACCGGCATAAGCTGTTGATCTTTTTTTGACAACAGCATAACCTGTTGATCATTCCCTGACACTAGCATAACCCAGTAATCTCTTTTCCTCCGGGTAACAGCATAACCTGTTGATCTTTCAAGACACCGCCATAACCTGGTGATCTTTCTTGACAACATCATAACCTGTTGAACATTTTCGGACACCGGCATAATCCAGTGTTCTCTGTTCCGGCAACAGCATAACCTGTTGACATTCCCACATCAGCATAACCTAGTAATTTCTTCTTGACAACGGCATAACCCGTTGATCCTCCTCAGACATCAGCATAACCTGGTTATCTTTTCTTAACGGAAGCATAACATGTTCACCGCTTTCAATAACAAAGTAGTTTAGATTTCCTTACAATAACTCACGAAATTTTCCTAGTGAAAACTGGGGCAGAAAATTTCGTTCGTTTGTTTTGATTTTTGCGCAGATTACATTTTTAGGACAATGGACTCAAGACAACCAAAAGAAGAAGTTTTGATCCAGAATAAAAGAAAAGAAGAAAAAGAGAAGACCAAACCCAAGGTGCAGAAGCGAAATGGTGTAGACTGCTCAAAACAGATTGAAGTCACAAGCTATGCATGCCCCTTCTGGATCCGAAAAGCTGAAGAAGATGACCCAGAACATACAGCTAACAAGCATCAAAATTCAGATCAGAGTCTGCGTGAAGAAACAACCAACACTCAAGATCATGTTTCAGAAGACTTGTAGATAAGAATTTTGTAACTCGTAGCTAATAGGCTAGTTTAGTCCTTTTCATTTTGATTTTGGCGTAATGATGAGCTCAGCAGGCAGTAAGCAGCAGCAACATAAGTGAAATCACAACTTTCCGGTAGTCCCAGCTACCAAAACTTCCAGAACTACACCGACCTGATTCCTCTATAGCCAAGGATATGCAGGCAGCCTCTATAGCAAGGTTCGGTCAAAAAATTTTCAAAATGCTTCCAAATGGAGTACCAAACGGGCAAAAATTGCTCGTGGTTGCTAACTTTATCTTTTCCCAAAAACTCTTCATGTTCTCGAGCAAAGAGAGGCAGCTGTGAACACTTAATTTTTCCCCGCATAGAAATTACACCTAAAAAATAATCAAAAAATTAATTTTAATGAACTTTAGGAGTTTTTCTTTATTTAGTCGCATTTCATGCATGTTTAACATTTAAAAATTATAAAAATTGTTCGAATCTTGATTTCATAGCATTTTAGATTTTAAACTGCATTGTTAGGATTTAATTACATCTTCTAAAAAATCAAAATTGCATTCGTTAGGTTAATTAATTAGTTAGTTGAATTTATCCATCATTAGGTAAAATAAATAAATAGGCTAGCCAAAAATGGGATTTAAATTAAAATTTGAGCCTAAAGTGGCTAAAAGAATGAGAAAAGAGGGGTGTCCGAATTGGGCCAAAATCAGTGGCCCAATATCCCAAATTCCGCCCAAACCCGCGACCCCGCATGCCCGACCCGTTTCCCTCACCTATTAAAACAAACATAGACCTAGACCTAGCGAGAGAAATCCCTGACCCTATCAACCTAAGCGCCGTTTTTCCCCTGCCCTTCGATCATCTTCTTCCTTTCCCCCTCTATAAAAGATCAGAAATTCCCCCTGCTTCTTCCTCACTCCCTCATCATTTCCAAACACCAAACCATACCCCTAATTCAAAAAGACACAAACAGAGAACAAAACCACCCCATCTTCCTCTCCCTAAATCTCGAACGAATCGTCGTCGCCGTGCCACCAATCCATCGTAGCCGGCGACTTCTTTTCCCCTTCCTCGTTGTCTCCTTTTCTCGACGAGCTTCTGGTGGAGCATGGGTCCAGCCACTTGAAAAAAAAGCTAGGAAAAATAATTGAAGATTTAAAAAATCGTTAGGTTTGAAAAACAAAAGGAAGTGCTGGGATTTCTAAGGAAAAACTGAAGAAAAATCTATTAAAAAAAACTCAGCTCCTTCTTCTTCTGGTTTGTACGAGATGTGGGAAGTCGAGGATTCAAAAGAAATTTTAAAGTCGTCTCAAGTGCTCGATTATTCTGCATATTCTGGGTTTTAAGGGAGTGATTTTGAACTCAAAATTGCTGCTTAATTCTGTTGTTGTTTGCCGTAACCGTTGCTGAGCTTCGTCCTCACTACTTTTAGCCTTGATTCCGTTCAATTAGGCTATTTTCTGCGCTTAGCAGGTAAACACGAAAACCCTGTAACTCTTTGAATTTTGAATGACGAAGAGCATGATTTTCTGTTATATAAATTCTGGACGGTTTTGTTTTTTCTTGTGATGAATTCTCTATTAATATTTTTATTTCAATGGAAAACAATGGACATATGATTAGTCCAGTTTCTTGAAGCATGAGAGTCGTTACTGGATTTTGGTATAATAAATTTAGGAATTCTAGTTGATTAGCAATTTCTAAAATATTGAAGTGAGCTCATTAATACAATTAATGGATGGATTTGATTTGAATGACGCTAGAGTGGACGAAATGTCGTTTAGTTGAGTAGGAAGCCATGTTTGTTTTCTCTGATTTTTTTTTTGTTATTTTTGTTGATGTCTTTGAATTGATGATTCAGATTTAGTACTAAAAATGTTCACAGAATCAATATAATTTGTATATAGATTGGGTCTGATTTCATGAGTGTAAGTAACTCATTCGGTTCTCAGCAGTTTGTCGTTGCTCTTTACTGTTTCCTTTGGTAGTTTGTTGGAATCGTTTGGCTTATTAATCTTCAATTGTTTATTTATAGAAAGATGATGTTTCATTGTTGTTGTCATTTCTTCTTCGCTTAAGAACTCTATTTGCTTCTCTTCCTAATTTCTTGTAAGTGCATTTCTTATTTTGATTTCGTTTAGTTCCATTGTACTGGTCCCCTAAGTATTCGGGATGCTAAATGTTTAAGGATAATGCGCTATCTTTCTTTTGCTTGTCAAATAAACAGTTAGATTAACTGGGTAAAACTAAAACAAGGAAGAGTAGGGTTTTGAGAATTGATATGGGCCAACGTAATTTTGGCTCTGGATAACTGCATGATAGGTAGAAATAAAAAAGAAAATTAGACTTTTGGGATTTGGCTGAAATAATATGTTGCCGACCAATATCCTCTTTCATAACAAAGTTGAGCCTTGGTTTAATTCTTCTTTCTAGAAAATGTAGTTGCTGTGTTTTTTCTTCTATTACTGAAGCTCCCAAAATATTCATTTTAGTACTCCCAAATTTGAGAGGTTTACTTTAGACTAAACTTCTTTAAATTCATCCTTGTTAAGATATTAAACTTCGCAATCTTTGATCCCTTATGACTAAGCCGCAGATCTTAGGGCAATTAATAATATCATGAACATCGTAGCTCTCTTTAGACACTATTAATAATAAGTCCTCGCGACTATGGGTACGGTTCCTGTGGCATAGTCGTGATACATAATCTACACTCGAGTGTGGAAACTCATGCCCCCGACCACAATTCCGAACAATAATAAAAATCATATGTTTTAAATCGCGGGTGCATTTCGTGTGGCGCGTTTACAATGTGTCCAAAAACGACAAGTGCACGTCATCGTGACTTGTTTTAAGATAAATCCATAAATATTAAAAGCGGCCAAAAGTGAAAAAGGCTAAAAAGCACAATAGTTTTAAAATATGGAAATAATTAGATAATTAGGCCAAATATTAATAGTTAAGCGACTGTGCTAGAACCACGGGATTCGGGAGTGCCTAACACCTTCTCCCGGGTTAACAGAATTCCTTACTTGGATTTCTTGTTCGCACACATTTTTAAACAGAGTCAAAATTCCTCTGTTTGGGATCTTTTAAAATAAACGGTGTCGCGGAACATCGTCAAAAATCTGGGTGGCGACTCTGAATTTAAATAAATAATCCCAAATCCGAATAATGTCACTTAAAGGTGGAAAAACTCCCTTATTACCCCTTTATTAATCCGAGGGTAGTGAAAAAGGAGGTGTGACAGCTCTGGCGACCCCGCTAGGCAGAAGAACCCAGAATCTATGGTTCAGGATTCAAAGAATTCGAGCTTAGAATAGCTGTTATATTTGGCTTTCATGATTGTTTGATTTTTTTTACGTGTTTGAGCCTAACGTGCTAAATGCCGTTTTTACCGCTTTGATATTATGTGAACTATATATAAACTGTTACGAACTCCTCTTCTCTCTGAGTCTTCTAAATCATCTAGGAAGTGTGCACTTCGTGTGACTTCTTCTCTGTTAAAGTCATATCCAAATTTTAGAATGAGGTACGGACAAGTTGCAAAGCCGATGAAGCTTCTGTATTCCCTGTACGCTGCCCCGACCTCGACTCGAGCTGTCCGCTCGGGTAAGCCTGGTCTAGAACAAAACCCCAAGATTCAAACCTAGAATAACAAAACCTCATGCCAAATCCCTAGTAGGAACACTTATTTTCATCACGTGCATTTGACTTGGGGGACTCAACACAGGGGTTGGGTCCGTCTAGGACAGGTGAACCCAAAATAAAAGACCATCCTGATGCATCTTACGTGCTACTTGGCATTTGTTTGTTTTGGCATGCATTTTGCCCGGCTTCTAGAATAGGAAAGAAAAAAAAAAGGAAATCAAAAAAACAAAGAGTGAGAGATATGTATTTGAAATCTTGAAACTCTGTCTAAAAGTAGGAAATAAATGAATATTCTCAAAAGTCATATTCCCCGGTACTCTCAAAACTGGCAGAACTACGCAGGTCTGATTCTCACCGGATGTGAAATACATAGGCAAACCTCATCAGTCCCGACCCCAATTTTTAAAAATCCAAAAATATTTTCTTTAGTTCCTCCCATATAATATTAAAACAAAGAAAATCCCAAAAAAAAGAAGATATTTTTGTTTAATTCCTTCTTTAGGAGTATTTTCTCAGGAAATTCCAAACAAATAAAAGATAAAAAGAAAAAAAAACGTTTTAGAACCCAAAAATATTTTTCATTCGAAAAAAAATGTCAAATCAAATCAAAATACCAAAAAAATATTTTCTACCTTCTTATTTTCCAAAATTAAAAAAAAAAAAAAAAACTCATAAATATTTTTTTTTTCTTTAGAAACGTCTTTCTTTGAGACCCCAATTTTCAAAAAATCCCAAAAAATATTTACCTTCATGAAAATCCCAAAATGAAAAAAAACAAGAGATTTTAAAATAAATTTTTTTAAAAATCAAAAAAATATTTCCTTCTTTGAAAGCTTTTATTCAACAAACCAAAAAAAAACGAGGTAAAATAATCAATCAAAATCCAAAATTAAATGTTTTCCCTCTTTCATAAATATTTTTCCAACAGAAACAAAAATTTAGAAAACAAAAATCCAAAACAACAAAAAAATCTTTGTCTTTCTTTAAAAATTCCCCTTTTGAAAACGTAGAGGCAATACTCGAAATCCAAAAATATTTTCTTTATTCTTAAAAGAAAGAGAAAAAAAAAGATGACAAAAGATGAAATTCAACAAAAATATTTGCTTCTTACTTTTTCAATTCCCAAAGTTCAACACAAAAGAAAAAGAATACTTATAAGTCTCTCATTCAAAAGAAAAAATCAATCAAAATTCAAAAAAATAAAAAATAAAATAAAAATATTTCCGAAAAAATACAAAAAAAAGTCTTCATTTTAAAAATTAAAAAAAATTCAATGAAAAATCAAATCCAAAATACAGGTTTCCTTTAACTTGAAGTATTTTTCCCAAAAATTCCAAAAACAAAAATTAAAAAATCAAATCAAAATCCAAATAAAATATTTTCTTGCTTTTAAGAAGTCTTTCTTTGAAACATTTCAATCAAAACATCTAAAAAAAAAGAGAAAGGGAGCCAAAAATATTTTTTCTTTCTTCTTTTAAAACCTTTCTTTCAAAAATTCAAAAAAAATAAAAAAAAAATAAACGAAATCCAAAAAAGAGTTAGCTTTATTTACTCCATTCTCAATCTTCCCGAACTACGCAAGATCTGATTCATGCGACGTCATGATACGTACGCAATCCCAATCGGATTCGATAATAGGTATAAACAAATTGAGTGAAAAAATAAACAAGGAAAAGGAAGGAGAGAAAGAAAATTGAGTGACAAAAAAAAAGAGTGAAAAGAAAGTGAAAAAAGAAGAAGAAAAGGGTGAAAAAATAACTGAGAAAACAAAGAGCGAGAATAACAAAAAGAAAAAGAAAAAGAAAAAGAAACCGAGATATGAAAAAAAAAAAAAAAGGGAGAGACAAAAATGAAAAGAGAATTTAAAGGCCGAGATGAAACATGCAATCGTTCAAACACATGGTAGAAGCGTTTAACTATTAGGTGTATTGCATCCCAACATGCGATTTCCTATAAGTTAAATGTCTCAAAACTAACAAGGTTGTTTGGTGTGCAAATTAGCCAGGTTTTGGTGGTTGGTTTTGTGGTAGTTTGGCTTCTCGTTCTTTACAATATCCAAAGGTAGAGATGGCCTCTGCAAGTAATCTGACAATCATCGGTCCCGAGGGTAGCCCGTCATCGGCTATTCCGCAGTCGGAATCGGCAACTGCTGAAGAAAATAGAATGTTGCGTCGCTGCATGTTGGAAATGTGGGACGCCTGGTCTAATGGTAGGGAACCTCCAAGTGTAATCCCTGATTTTCCTGAGTTGATCCCCAGTTCAGATGAGTTTTTCAATGTCCTTGTGCCCAAGTCACTCTTCCCATGTGGCCACCCTCTAATGCCGCCTAATGGTCCGGAAATGCCTTATGTGGATCATCCCCAAGCGCCGGGTTCAAGGACACATCCAACAATGTTCGTTGCACCACCAGCGTCCACTACGGCACATCTAACAGTGCCCAGGCGAAACCCATTCCCTCAGCACCTGCAATATGAGTCTCCTATGGGTCAAGAAAAAAACAACGAGAAATCCCGAGCAGGAAGAAATGGTTCGGAAGATGAGAATCCTAGAGCAAAGCTTAAAGAACATGCAGGGTTTGACTGGTCAGAAGAGTGTCTCCTACTCCGATTTATGCATGTTTCCACATGTTCACCTGCCGGTTGGTTTCAAAATGCCAAAGTTTGAAAAATATGACGGGCACGGAGACCCGATGGCTTACTTGAACGATATTGTAACCAGCTGAGGGGTGATGGTGGAAAAGAGGAGTTGCGAATGGCCTACTTCGGAGAAAGCCTCACCAGAATCACTGTTGAATGGTATATGGATCAAGAAATTACCCATTGGCATATGTGGGACGATTTGGCCCGAGACTTTCCGCCAGTTCCATTATAATGTGGACATCGCTCCCGACAGCAACTCTTTGTCTAATTTGAAAAAGAAAACTGTGAAAAGCTTTCGCGAATATGTTGTCAAATGGCGTGAGCAAGATGCCAGCTTAACGTCTCCAATGGACGAAGCATAAATGGTTACGGTCTTCCTACTGGCCCAAGAGGCGGACTACTTCCAGAATATGATGTCTGATATGGTTAGACTGTTTGCTGAGGCTATCAAAATTGGGGAGATGGTAGAAAATGGTTTAGAAACGGGTCGAATCTTGAGTAAAGATGCTTTTAAGGTTGCATCACAGGCCGTTCAGAATGGTTCAGAGGGTTTGATGAACAGAAACGAGATAGAAGAGGGAGCTATGATGGCTTCGAGCTCGGAGGGGGCCCGAAGGGCATTCAACCAATCAAATATGCTTCCTAACGTCCCACAAAACTATTATCCCTATCAAGATGATGCTGCATATGCCATGGCACTGCCTCCCTATGCGGTGATGAACACGCAATCTTATACGCGACCACAGCATTATACCTGAAACCGAGCTCCACCTCCCAAACAAATGCCCATCCTTACCAATCTCCATATAATACCCAACCAAATGTTCCCCAATACAATCCTCACCCAAATCAGTTCAACCCTATTGGCGAATCATACTCTAGCTTGTTCTAAAAATTGGTCAAGATAGGTCTGCTGCAGCCAGTGGCCCCAAACCGGCCGAACCCCGAGTCCCCCTCGCACCGGGCTGATGTTAGATGTGAATACCACTCAGGAGCAGTGGGACATGACACTGAAGATTGTTGGACTCTTTAAAGAGAAGTGGAAGATCTCATCGAGGTCCAGGCAATAATGTTTGGGGATGAAGAAGACCCTAATATGATGAATAACCCCCTCTCTGCTCACACTAGGCTGGTAGTCTGAATGATTGGTAAAGATGAAGAATTTGATCCGGCACTGAAGGCCATTGCAGCCATTGCCGAGACAGAAGAAAAGCCAAAAAAAACGATCGCCAAGCCTGAAAGTTCCCCCATCAGATGGGAGTCTTGGTAGCCAGTCTTGCTATCCTTTATGCGTCCGCATTATCCCAGGGTGTGATCCAGATGTTTTACTTTATTGTCTTACTTTCCGATGTAAACCCTTCTATCTTTTAAAAAAAAACATCAAAATAAAAAAAACGAAAAAAAATCAAATGGAATTAATATTTCATTTTCCAAGAATGTCTCTTTTCTTTATCTTCTCTCTTTCTTACTCTACTTTCAGTTATGTTTGAATGCAGATTTCAATAATATGACATGCATGCGGACTTCATGCCCAGATCCTAAAACGCTGTCTGACTTCAAAATAATGAATCAAGAATCAGAATGCAAATTAAGTTATGTCAAGGAGATAAAACAATAAATCGGAACAGCCAAAGGAAAATTGGTTCAGATTGAAAAGATTTATACATTACTACAAGAGTACTGCCGAAAGAGTGCGTTTGTACTTGGGGTACATCGAAGGAAATGTCCCTGAAACAACTATCAACGTAGTGCAGTGAAAAGATCCTAAAACATTATCAGACTTCGAAATGATGGGAATCCGAATGCAAATGAAGTTCGGTCAAGGAAATAAAACAATGAATCGGAACAACCAAAGCAAAATTGGTTCAGAATTGAAAGGTCCATACATTACTACAAGAGTACAGCTAAAAGAGTGTGTTTTTACTTGGGGTACATCGAAGAAAATATCCGTGAAACAACTGTCAACACAGGTGCAGTCAAAAGGTACTATGTTTGATCCTCCATATATTTTCAAATGTTCTTCGGTTGGGATGACAAAGACTTTCATTCTCGCTACCCAAACACCATTAACCCTTTTGCAAACCCTTTGAGCTAGTTCCTCTTCTTTGATTACCCTCTTTGGAACCCGAAAGTCTTGTTGGAAAACCAAAAAAAAAAAAGAAAAAAGAAAAAATATTGATTGATTGAAAAATGAAAAAAAAAAGAAAAACAAAGAGGGAAAAAAAGAGAGAGAACAAGGAAGCAAAAGAAAGAGAAAACAAAACAAAATAGAGGAAAAACAAAACAAAAACCAAAATGTTTCTCTGAACTACGTTTGACTTGATTCCGAAAGGATACGTAGGAAGCCTCTCCCTGGGGTTCAGTCACACCAAAATAAATATCCAAATTTCCCCAAAAGTGAAACTGGGGCAAAAGTTATAATGGTTCAGCGATGTGTCTCCTGAAAGGTTCCAAAATTGTAATTCAACACAATTCTTTTCACCAAAAAAACTTGTTCAAGTCCTTCCAATCAATCGGCAAAGATGTCCAAAATTGGAGGATACAGTTGTTTGGATCCAAATACCAGCAAATGAGATAAATTAAAACGAGAGAGTCTTATCGGTAAAAACCCACACGGGCACCGTGAGGCGACGGTAAGAAGAGAAATAAAAATGAGAGAGTCTCATTGGTGAAAACCCACACAGGCACCGTGAGGCGACAGTAAGAAGAGAAATGAGATAGGTTAGTTGGCGAAAACTCGCAAAGGGCGCCATTAACCGCAAAGGATAATGGTTCACTGATATGGACACAGTCTAGGGCAAGATCTTCTCAATCTCGGGATAATAGTTGTGATGAATTTATGAGAGTCAGACGGTTTACACGGATCAGGCAACCAGTCCAAAAGGCATGTCATGTTCATCGAAGTCCGCATGCACTGCAGATAATTTCTTCTTTCCTTTCCCCGAAAGGGATACCTCTTGCTTAAATTCATTTTCCATTCTGTAATTTATTTTCTTTTGAATCCCTTTCGGTCTAACTCTGTTCCAAAACTAAGGCAAAGAAAGGATGGCAAGACTGATCTACACGTATCTCATTTAACACGGGATAATATGCAAAAGGCACCCAGCCTCATCAGAGGCATCAAGTCGATCCCGACTGGCTTTAACAGTCGATGCTTCAAACTCAAAACGCTTGAAAGGTGAAAATTGAATTACAGTGCCTATAAGGGCAAATAAAGTTGAAAGATTGAGTCCCACGTGGCTAACCATCTCGGCAAAAGTTTGAAAAGCCTAAGTATTCCAAATTCCTTAAAGTGGAAATGCAAGTCCAATAAAGGGGAAATAGAGTTGGAACGGTTAAGTCCCAGGTGACTAGCCGTTATTGCAAATCTGAGGCGCCTGAAGTTTATTGACGCTCTGAAAACCAAAAAGAAAAACAAGTGAAAGGCCTGCAAAGGCAAAGTAAAGTTGAAATGTCGGGTCCCACGTGACCGATCACCATGATAAAATCTGGAAAGCCAGGGTCCCCGAGTTTATAAATGAAACCCAATCCCCAGCAAGCAAGTGGTTGAGATCTTCATCAAAAGAACTGAGATCAAGCAGCTGAAAATCAAGGCTGCAAAACCAACCACCGTTTCAAACTAACAAATTGTTCTTTGTTTGAAAATCTGAAACAGGTGCAACTCGAAAGCAACCGTGCAACAAGTAGGTGCAACCAAAAGAAATTGCGCCAGGGCTAGAAGGAGCACTACAGCATTGACTCCAAAAAGGGAAGTTTCCTCCAAAAAATCCTTTCCCGCATGCATGAAAAGAGAATAAAAAAATAAATTAAAATAAAATATAAAAAAAAAAAAGAAAAAAAGAAAAGAAAAAGAAAAAGAAGAAATGAAGTTGAAAATGATTCAAACCTAAAGTAGCATAGGGTCCCCAATCCCTAGCCAACCCTTTTCCAACCAAGGACATTCCATTCCTTAGTTGATGCCAACATAGGGTCCCACTCCCTAACAGACAACAACATAACCTGGTGATCTTTTCTTTCCTGACAACAGCATAACCTGTTGATCATTTCCAGACACTGGCATAACCCAGTGATCTCTTTTCAGGCAACAACATAACCTATTGACCTTTCTAGACACCAGCATAACCTGGTGATCTTTTTTGCTTTTTTTTCGGACAACATCATAACATGTTGATCATTTCTAGACACTGGCATAACCCAGTTATCTTTTTTTCAGGCAACAACATAACCTGTTGACCTTTCCAGACACCGGCATAACCTGGTGATCTTTTCTTTTCCTGACAACAACATAACCTGTTGATCATTTCCAGACACTGGCATAACCCAGTGATCTCTTTTTCAGGCAACATCATAACCTGCTGATCTTTCCAGTAACCAGCATAACTTGGTGATCTTTTCTTTTTTCCAGACACTGGCATAACCCAGTGATCTCTTCTTCCAGGCAATAGCATAACCTGTTGACCTTCCCAGACACTAGCGTAACCTGGTGATCTTTCCTTTTCTTGAAAACAGCATAACCTGTTGATCATCTCGAGACACTGGCATAAACCAGTGACCTCTTCTTCCAGGTAACAACATAACCTGTTGACCTTCCCAAACACCAGCATAACCTGGTGATCTTTCCTTTTCTTGACAATAGCATAACCTGTTGATCATCTCCAGACACTGGCATAACCTAGTGATCCCCCCAGGAAACAGCATAACCTGTTGACCTTTCCAGACACTAGCATAACCTGGTGATCTTTTCTTCTCCAAACACTGCATAACCCAGTGATCTCTTTTCCCCAGGCAACAGCATAATATGTTGACCTTTCCAAACACCGGCATAACTTGGTGATCTTCTTCTGACAACAGCATAACCTGTTGGTCATTCCCTTTTCCGGGGCAACATCATAACCTGTTGACCTTTCCAGACACCGGCATAACCTGGTGATTTTTTTCTGACAACAGCATAACCTGTTGATCACTCCCTTTTCCGGGGCAACAACATAACCTGTTGGCCTTTCCAGACACCGGCATAACCTGGTGATCTTTTTCTGACAACATCATAACCTGTTGATCATTCCCTTTTCCCCAGGCAACAGCATAACATGTTGACCTTTCCAGACACCGGCATAACCTGTTGATCTTTCTGACAACCGTATAACCTATTGATCACCTCCTGACACTGGCATAGCCTAGCGATCTCTTTTCCCAGGCAACAGGATAACCTGTTGACCTTTCCACATACCAGCATAACCTGGTGATCTTTTTCTGAGAACAACATAACCTGTTGATCATTCCCTGACACTAGCATAACCCAGTAATCTCTTTGCCCCCGGGTAACTGCATAATCTGTTGACCTTTCTAGACACCGGCATAACCTGGTGTTCTTTCTTGACTACATCCTAACCTGTTGAACATTTCCGGACACCGGCATAACCCAGTGTTCTCTGTTCCGGCAACAACATAACCTGTTGACCTTCCCAGACACCAGCATAACCTGGTAGTTTCTTCTTGACAACGACATAACCCGTTGATCCTCCTCAGACATCAGCATAACCTAGTTATCTTTTCTTAATGGCAGCATAACATGTTCACCGTTTTCAATAAAAAAGTAGTGTTGATTTCCTTACAATAACTCACAAAATTTTCCTAGTAAAAACTGGGGCAGAAAATTTCGTTCGTTTGTTTTGATTTTTGCGCAGATTACATTTTTAGGACAATGGACTCAAGAAGACCAAAGGAAGAAGTTTTGATCCAGAATAAAATAAAAGAAGAAAAAGAGAAGGCCAAACCCAAGGTGCAGAAGCGAAATGGTGTAGAATGCTCAAGACATATTGAAGTCACAAGCTATGCATGCCCCTTCTGGATCCGAAAAGCTGTAGAAGATGAACCAGCACATACAACTAACAAGCATCAAAATTCAGATCAGAGTCTATGTGAAGAAACAACCAAGACTCAAGATCAAGTTTTAGAAGACTTGTAGATAAGAATTTTGTAACTCGTAGCTAATAGGATAGTTTAGTATTTTTCATTTTGATTTTGGTGTAATAAGGAGCTCAGCAGGCAGTAAGCAACAACAACAGCAACAACAGTGAAATCACAACTTCTCGGTAGTCCCAGGTACCAAAACTTCAAAAACTACACCGACCTGATTCCTTTATAGTCAAGGATATGTAGGCAGCCTCTGAAGCAAAGTTCGGTCAAAACTTTTTCAAAATGCTTCTAAATGGAGTACCAAACGGGCAAAAATTGCTCGTGCTTGCTCACTTTATCTTTGCCCGAAAACTCTTCATGTTCTCGAGCAAAGAGGGGCAGCTTTGAACACTCAATTTTTGCCCCGCATGGAAATTACTCCTAAAAAATAATCAAAAAAATAATTTTAATGAACTTTAGGAGTTTTTCTTTAATTAGTCGCCTTTCATGTATGTTTAACATTTTAAAATCATACAAATTGTTCGAATCTTGATTTCATAGCATGATAGATTATAAAGTGCATTGTTAGGATTTAATTACATCTTGTAAAAAATCAAAATTGCATTCGTTAGGTTAATTAATTAGCCAAAAATGGTATTTAAATTAAAATTTGTGCCTAAAGTGGCTAAAAGAATGAGAAAAGAGGGGTGTCCGAATTGGTCCAAATTAAGTGGCCCAGTATCCCAAATTCTGCCCCAAACCCGCCGGTCCAAAACCCGCGACGCGTTTCCCTCGCCTATTAAAACAAACATAGACATAGACCTAGGGAGAGAAATCCCTGACCCTATTAACCTAAGCGTCGTTTTTCCCCTGCCCTTCGATCGTCTTCTTCCTTTCCCCCTCTATAAAAGATCAGAAAATCCCCTGCTCCTTCCTCACTCCCTCATCATCTCTAAACAACAGACCATACCCCCAATTCCAAAAGACACAAACAGAGAACAAGACCACCCCATCTTCCTCTCTCTAAATCTCGAACGAATCATCGCCAGCGTGCCACCTCTCCATCGTAGCCGGCGACTTCTTTTCCCCTTCCTCGTTGTCTCCTTTTCTCGACGAGGTTCTGGTGGAGCTCATGGGTCCAGCCACTTTAAACAAAAGCTAGGAAAAATAACTGAAGATCTAAAAAATCGTTACGTTTGAAAAACAAAAGAATTGCTGGGAAAAACTGAAAGAAAAAATTGATTGAAAAAAACTCAGCTCCTTGTTCTTCTGGTTTGTACGAGCTGTGGAAGTTGAGGATTCAAAAGAAATTTTAAAGTCGTCTCAAGTGCTCGATTATTCTGCATATTCTGGGTTTTAAGGTAGTGATTTTGAACTCAAAATTGCTGCTTAATTCTGCTGTTGTTTGCGTAACCGTTGCTGAGCTTCGTCCTCACTATTTTTAGCCTTGATTCGGTTCAATTAGGCTATTTTCTGCGCTTAGCAGGTAAACACGAAAACCCTGTAATTATTTGAATTTTGAATGATGAAGAGCATGATTTTCTGTTATATAAATTCTGGACGGTTTTATTTTTTCTTGTGATGAATTCTCTATTAATATTTTATTTCTATGGAAAACAATGGTCATATGATTAGTCCAGTTTCTTGAAGCGTGAGAGTCGTTACTGGATTTTGGTTTAATAAATTTAGGAATTCTAGTTGATTCTTAGAAATTTCTAAGATATTTAAGTGAGCTCATTAATACAATTAATGGATGGATTTGATTTGAATGACGCTAGAGTGGATGCAATGTCGTTTAGTTGAGTAGGAAACCTTGTTTGTTTTCTCTGATTATTTTTTGTTATTTTTGTTGATGTCTTTGGATTGATGATTCAGATTTAGAACTAAAAATGTTCACAGAATCAATATAATTTTTATATAGATTAGGTCTGATTTCATGAGTGTAAGCAACTCATTCGGTTCTCAGCAGTTTGTCGTTGCTCTTAACTGTTTCCTTCGGTAGTTTGTTGAAATCGTTTGGCTTATCAATCTTCAATTATTTATTTATAGAAAGATGATGTTTCATTGTTGTTGTCATTTCTTCTTCGCTTAAGAGCTCTATTTGCTTCTCTGCCTAATTTCTTGTAAGTGAATTTCTTATTTTGATTTTGTTTAGTTCCGTTGTACTGGTCCGCTAAGTATTCGGGATGCTAAATGTTTAAGGATAATGCACTATCTTTCTTTTTCTTGTGAAATAAACAGTTAGATTAACTGGGTAAAACTAAAACAAGGAAGAGTAGGGTTTGAGAATTGATATGGGCCAACGTAATTTTGGCTCTGGATAACTGCATGATAGGTAGAAATAAAAAAAGGAAATTAGACTTTTGGGATATGGCTGAAATAATATGTTGTCGGCCCATGTCCTCTTTAATAACAAAGTTGAGCCTTGGTTTAATTCTTCTTTCTAGAAAATGTAGTTGCTGCGTTTTTTCTTCTATTACCGAAGCTCCCAAAATATTCATTTTAGTAGGTCCTAAGTAATGGAATTTCACACTTATCAGTGTTCTGAAAATGCTCACTACTCCCAAATTTGAGAGGTTTACTTTAGACTAAACTTCTTTAAATTCATCCCTGTTAAGATGTTAAACTTCTCAATCTTTGATCCCTTATGAGTAAGTCGCAGATCTTAGGGCAATTAATAAATATCATGAACATCGTAGCTCTCTTTAGACACTATTAATAATAAGTCCTCGCGACTATGGGTACGGTTCTCGTGGCATAGTCGTGATACATAATCTACACTTGGGTGTGAAAACTCATGCCCCCGACCACAATTCCGAACAATAATAAAAATCATATGTTTTAAATAGCGGGTGAATTTCATGTGGCGCGTTTACAATGTGTCCAAAAATAACAAGTGCACGTCATCGTGACTTGTTTTAAGATAAATCCGTAAATATTAAAAGCGGCTAAAAGTGAAAAAGGCTAAAAAGCACAATAGTTTTAAAATATGTAAATAATTAGAAAATTAGGCCAAATATTAATAGTTAAGCGACCGTGCTAGAACCACGGGATTCGGGAGTGCCTAACACCTTCTCTCGGGTTAACAGAATTCCTTACTTGGATTTCTGGTTCGCAGAACATTTTTAAAACAGAGTCAAAATTCCTCGGTTTGGGATCTTTAAAAATAAACGGTGTCCCGGAACATCGTCAAAAATCTGGGTGGCGACTCTAAATTTAAATAAATAATCCCAAATCCGAATATTGTCACTTAAAGGTGGGAAAACTCCCTTATTACCCCTTTATTAATCCGGGGGTAGTGAAAAAAAGGTGTGACAGCTCTGGCACTCTGCTGGGGAGAAGAACCCAGAATTTCTGGTTCAGGGTTCAAAGAATTCGAGCTTAGAATAGCTGTTATATTTGGCTTTCATGATTGTTTGATTTTTTTTACGTGTTTGAGCCTAACGTGCTAAATGCCGTTTTTTACCGCTTTTATATTATGTGAACTATATATAAACTGTTATGAACCCCTCTTCTCTCTGAGTCTTCTAAATCATCGGGGAAGTGTGCACTTCGTATGACTTCTTTCCTATTAAAGTCATATCCAAATTATAGAACGAGGTACGGACAAGTTGCAAAGCCGGTGAAGCTTCTGTATTTCCGGTACGCTGCCCCGACCTCGGCTCGAGCTGTCCGCTCGGGTAAGCCTGGTCTAGAACAAAACACAAGGATTCAAACCTAGAATAACAAAACCTCATGCCGGATCCCTAGTAGGAACGCTTATTTGCATCACGTGCATTTGATTTAGGGGACGCAACACAAGGGTTGGGTCCGTCTAGGACAGGTGAAACAAAAATAAAAGACCATCCTGATGCATCTTACGTGCTACTTGGCATTTGTTTGTTTCGGCATGCATGTTGACCAGCTTCTAGAATAGGAAAGAAATAAAAAAAAAAGGAAATCAAAAAAACAAAGAGTGAGAGATATGTATTTGAAATCCTAAAACTCTGTCTAAAAGTAGGAAATAAATGAATATTCTCAAAAGTCATATTCCCCGGTTCTCTCAAAACTGGCAGGACTACGCAGGTCTGATTCTCACCGGATGTGAAATACGTAGGCAAACCTCATCAGTCCCGACCCCAATTTTTAAAAATCCAAAAATATTTTCTTTAATTCCTCCCCTATAATATTAAAAAAAAAGAAAATCCCAAAAAAAGAAGATATTTTTGTTTAATTCCTTCTTTAGGAGTATTTTCTTTGGAAATTCCAAACAAATAAAATATAAAAAGAAAAAAAACGTTTTAGAACCAAAAAATATTTTTCATTCGAAAAAAAAAGTCAAATCAAATCAAAATACCAAAAAAATATTTTCTACCTTCTTATTTTCCAAAATTTTCAAAAAAAAAACTCATAAATATTTTTTCTTCTTTAGAAATGTCTTTCTTTGAGACCCCAATTTTCAAAAAATCCCAAAAAATATTTACCTTCCTGAAAATCCCAAAATGAAAAAAAGAAGAGATTTAAAATAAATTTTTAAAAAAATCCAAAAAATATTTCCTTCTTTGAAAGCTTTTATTAAAAAACAAAAGAAAAACTAGGTAAAATAATCAATCAAAATCCAAAATAAAATGTTTTCCCTCTTTCAGAAATAGTTTTCCAACATAAACAAAAATTTAGAAAACAAAAATCCAAAAAAATAAAAAAATATGTCTTTCTTTAAAAATTCCTGTTTTGAAAATGTAGAGGCAATACTCGAAATCCAAAAATATTTTCTTTATTCTTAAAAGAAAGAGAAGAAAAAAGATGACAAAAGATGAAATTCAACAAAAATATTAGCTTCTTACTTTTTGAATTCCCAAAGTTCAACACAAAAGAAAAAGAATACTTAAAAGTCTCTCATTCAAAAGAAAAAATTAATCAAAATTCAAAAAAATAAAATAAAATATTTCCGAAAATATTTCTTTCTTCTTTAGAAGTCTTCATTTCAAATATTCAAAAAAAAGTCAATGAAAAACCAAATCCAAAATACAGGTTTCCTTTATCTTGAAGTATTTTTCCCAAAAATTTAAAAAATAAAAAAATAAAAAATATCAAATCAAAATCCAAATAAAATATTTTCTTGCTTTTTAGAAGTCTTTCTTTCAAACATTTCAATCAAAACATCTAAAAAAAGAGAAAGGGAGCCAAAAATATTTTTTCTTTCTTCTTTTAAAGCCTTTCTTTCAAAAATTCAGAAACAAAAAAAAAAAAAATAAACGAAATCTAAAAAAGATTTAGCTTTATTTACTCCATTCTCAATCTTCCCGAACTACGCAAGATCTGATTCATGCGGCGTCATGATACGTAGGCAATCCCAATCGGATTCGATCATAGGTATAAATAAATTGAGTGAAAAAATAAACAAGAAAAAGGAAGGAGAGAAAGAAAATTGAGTGAAAAAAAAGAAAAAGAGTGAAAAGAAAGTGAAAAAAAAAACGAAGAAAAGAGTGAAAAAATAACTGAGAAAAACAAAGAGCGAGAATAACAAAAAGAAAAACAAAAAGTAACCGAGATATGAAAAAAAAGAACGGGAAAGACAAAAATGAAAAGAGACATTTAAAGGCCGGGATGAAACATACAATCGTTCAAACACATGGTAGAAGCGTTTAACTGTTAGGTGCATTGCATCCCAACATGCGATTTCCTATAAGTTAAATGCCTCAAAACTAACAAGGTTGTTTGGTGTGCAAATTAGCCAGGTTTTGGTGGTTGGTTTTGTGGTAGTCTGGCTTCTCGTCCTTTACAATATCCTAAGGTAGAGATGGCCTCCGCAAGTAATCTGACATCGGTCCTGAGGGTAGCCTGTCATCGGCTATTCCGCAGTCGGAATCGGCAACTGCTGAAGAAAACAGAATGTTGCGTCGCTGCATGTTGGAAATGTGGGACGCCTGGTCTAATGGTAGGGAACCTCCAAGTGTAATCCCTGATTTTCCTGAGTTAATCCCCAGTTCAGAAGAGTTTTCCAACGTCCTTGTGCCCAACTCCCTCTTCCCATGTGGCAACCCTCTAATGCCGCCTAATGGTCCGGAAATGCCTTCTGTGGATCACCCCCAGGCGCTGGGTTCAAGGACACATTCAACAATGTTTGCTACACCACCACCCTCCACTATGGCACATCCAACAGTGCCCAGGCCAAACCCATGCCCTTAGCACCCGCAATATGAGTCCCCCATGGGTCAAGAAAAAACAACTAGAAATCCCGAGCAGGAAGAAATGGTTCGGAAGATGAGAAGCCTAGAGCAAAGCTTAAAGAACATGCAGGGTTTGAGTGGTCAGAAGAGTGTCTCCTACTCCGATTTATGCATGTTTCCACATGTTCACCTTCCGGTTGGTTTCAAAATGCCAAGTTTGAAAAATATGACGGGCACGGAGACACAATGGCTACTTGAAACGCTATAGTAACCAGCTGAGGGGTGATGGTGGAAAAGAGGAGTTGCTAATGGCCTACTTCGGAGAAAGACTCACCAGAATCGTTGCTGAATGGTATATGGATCAAGAAACTACCCATTGGTATGTGTGGGACGATTTGGCCCGAGACTTTGTCCGCCAATTCCAGTATAATGTGGACATCGCTCCCGACAGCAACTCTTTGTCTAATTTGAAAAAGAAAACTGCGGAAAGCTTTCGCGAATATGCTGTCAAATGGCGTGAGCAAGATGCCAGGGTAAAGCCTCCAATGGAAGAAGCATAAATGGTTACGGTCTTTCTACTGGCCAAAGAGGCGGACTACTTCCAGAACATGATGTCTGCTATGGTTAGATCGTTCGACGAGGCTATCAAAATTGGGGAGATGGTAGAAAATGGTTTAGAAATGAGCCGAATATTGAGTCAAGATGCTTTTAAGGTTGCATCACAGGCCGTTCAGAATGGTTCGGAGGGTTTGATGAACAGAAACGAGATAGAAGAGGGAGCTATGATGGCTTCGAGCTCGGAGGGGGCCCGCAGGGCATTCAACCAATCATACATTCTTCCTAACGTCCTACAACACTACTATCCCTATCAAGATGATGCTGCATATGCCATGACACCGCCTCCCTATGCGGTGATGAACACACAATCTTATACGCGACCACAACATTATACCTGAAACCGAGCTCTACCTCCCAAAAAAATGCCCATCCTTACCAAGCTCTATATAATACCCAACCAAATGCTCTCCATTACAATCCTCGCCCAAGAGAGCCTTTCAAAAAGAATCAGTTTACCCCTACTGGTGAGTCATACTCTAGCTTGTTCCAAAAATTGGCCAAGATAGGTCTGCTGCAGCCAGTGGCCCCAAACCGGCCGAACCCCGAGTCCCCCTCGCACCGGGCTGATGCTAGATGTGAACACCACTCAGAAGCAGTGGGACATGACACTGAAGATTGTTGGACTCTTAAAAGAGCAGTGGAAGATCTCATCGAGGTCCAGCCAATAGTGTTCGGGAATGAAGAAGACCCTAATATGATGAATAACCCCCTGTCTGCTCACACTGGGCTGGTAGTCTGAATGATTTGTAAAGATGAAGAATTTGATCTGGCACTGAAGGCCATTGCAGCCATTACCGAGACAAAAGAAAATCCAAAAACAAAAAACAATCGCCAAGCCTGAAAGTTTCCCCATCAGATGGGAGTCTCGGTAGCCAGTCTTGCTATCCTTTATGCGTCCGGATTATCCCAGGGTGTGATCCGGATGTTTTACTTTATTGTCTTACTTTCCGATGTAAACCCTTCTATCTTTTAAAAAAAAATCATCAAAATAAAAAAAAACGAAAAAAAAATCAAATGGAATTAATATTTCATTTTCAAAGAATGTCTCTTTTCTTAATCTTGTCTCTTCTTTACTCTACTTTCAGTTCTGTTTAAATGTAGATTTCAATAATATGACATGCCTGCGGACTTCATGCCTAGATCCTAAAATGCTGTCAGACTTCGAAATAATGAATCAAGAATCATAATGCAAATGAAGTTATGTCAAGGAGATAAAACAATAAATCGGAACAGCCAAAGGAAAATTGGTTCATATTGGAAAGATCCATACATTACTACAAGAGTACTGCCGAAAGAGTGGGTTTGTACTTTGGGTACATCAAAGGAAATGTCCCTGAAACAACTATGAACGCAGGTGCAGTCAAAAGATCCTAAAAACTTGTCAGACTTTGAAATGATGGGAATCCGAATGCAAATGAAGTTCGGTGAAAGAAATAAAACAATGAATCGGAACAACCAAAGGAAAATTGGTTCAGAATAGAAAGGTACATACATTACTACAAGAGTACTGCCAAAAGAGTGTGTTTGTACTTGGGGTACATCGAAGAAAATGTCCCTGAAACAACTGTCAACGCAGGTGCAGTCAAAAGGTACTATGTTTCATCCTCCATATAATTTCAAATGTTCTCCGGTTGGGATGACGAAGGCTTTAATTCTCGCTACCCAAACACCATTAACTCTTTTGCAGACCCTTTGAGCCGGTTACTCTTCTTTGATTACCCTCTTTGGAACCCGAAAGTGTTATTGGAAAACAAAAAAAAAAGAAGAAAAAAAGAAAAAATATTGATTGATTGAAAAATGAAAAAAAAAAAAAAAAAAAGAACGAGGGAAAAAAAAGAGAGAACAAGGAAGCAAAAGAAAGAGAAAACAAAACAAAACAGAGGAAAAACTAAACAAAAATCAAAACAAAAACCAAAATGTTTCTCTGAACTACGTTTGACTTGATTTCGAAAGGATACGTAGGTAGCCTCTCCCTGGGGTTCAGTCACACCAAAATAAAAATCCAAATTTCTCCAAAAGTGAAACTGGGGCAGAAGTTATAATGGTTCGGCGATGTGTCACCTGAAAGGTTCCAAAGTTGTAATTCAACACAATTCTTTTCACCAAAAAACCCTGTTCAAGTTCTTCTGATCAATCGGCAAAGATGTCCAAAATTGGAGGATACAGTTGTTTGGATCCAAATACAAGCAAATGAGAGAAATTAAAATGAGAGAGTCTTATCGCTGAAAACCCACACGGGCACCGTGAGGCGACGGTAAGAAGAGAAATAATAATGAGAGAGTCTCATTGGTGAAAACCCACACGGGCACCGTGAGGCGACAGTAAGAAGAGAAATGAGAGAGGTTAGTTGGCGAAAACTCGCAAAGGGCGCCATTGACCGAAAAGGATAATGGTTCACTGATATGGACACAGTCCAGGGCAAGATCTTCTCAATATCGGGATAATAGTTGTGATGAATTTCATAGAGTCAGACGGTTTACACGGATCAGGCAACCAGTCCAAAAGGCATGTCATGTTCATCAAAGTCCGCATGCACTGCAGATAAGTTCTTCTTTCCTTTCCCCAAAAGGGATACCTCTTGCTTAAATTCATTTTCCATTCTGTAATTTATTTTTTTTTGAATCCCTTGCGGTCTAACTTTATTCCAAAACTAAGGCAAAGAAAGGATGGCAAGCCTGATTTACAGGGATCTCATTTGAGACGGGCTAATATGCAAAAGGCACCCAGCCTCATCAGAGGCATCAAGTCGATCCCGACTGACTTTAACAGTCGATGTTTCAAACTCAAAACCCTTGAAAGGAGAAAATCGAATTAAAGTGCTTATAAGGGCAAATAAAGTTGAAAGATTGAGTCCCACGTGGCTAACCATCTCGACAAAAGTTTGAAAAGCCGAAGTATTCCAAATGCTTTAAAGTGGAAATGAAAGGCCAATAAAGGCGAAATAGAGTTGGAACGGTTAAGTCCCGGGTGACTAGCCGTTATTGGAAATCTGAGGAGCCTGAAGTTTACTGACGCTCCGAAAACCCAAAAGAAAAACAAGTGAAAGGCCTGCAAAGGCAAAGTAAAGTTGAAATGCCAGGTCCCACGTGACCGATCACCATGATAAAATCTGGAAAGCCAGGGGCCCGGAGTTTAGAAATGAAACCCAATCCCCAGCAAGCAAGAAAGAAAGTGGTTGAGATCTTCATCAAAAGAACTGAGATCAAGCAGTTGAAGATCAAGGCCGCAAAACCAACCATCGTTTCAACCTGGTGATCTTTTTTGCTTTTTTTTTCGGGCAACAACATAACATGTTAATCATTTCCAGACACTGGCATAACCTAGTTATCTCTTTTTCAGGCAACATCATAACCTGTTGACCTTTCCAGACACCGGCATAACCTGGTGTTCTTTTCTTTTCCTGACGACAGCATAACCTGTTGATCATTTCCAGACACTGGCATAACCCAGTGATCTCCTTTTCAGGCAACAACATAACTTGTTGATCTTTCCAGACACCAGGATAACCTGGTGATCTTTTCTTTTCCAGACACTGGTATAACCCAGTGATCTCTTCTTCCAGGCAACAACATAACCTGTTGACCTTCCCAGACACCAGCATAACCTGGTGATCTTTCCTTTTCATGAAAATAGCATAACCTTTTGATCATCTCGAGACACTAGCATAACCCAGTGATCTCTTCTTCCAAGCAACAACACAACCTGTTGACCTTCCCAGACACCAGCATAACCTGGTGATCTTTCCTTTTCTTGACAACAACATAACATGTTGATCATCTCCAGATACTGGCATAAACTAGTGATCCCCCAGGCAACAGCATAACCTGTTGACCTTTCCAAACACTAGCATAACCTGGTGATCTTTTCTTCTCCAGACACTGGCATAACCAAGTGATCTCTTTCCCTAGGCAACAGAATAACCTGTTGACCTTTCCAGACACCGGAATAACTTGGTGATCTTCTTCTGACAACAGTAAAACTTGTTGGTCATTCCCTTTTCCAGGGCAACAACATAACCTGTTGACCTTTCCAGACACCGGCATAACCTGGTGATTTTTTTCTGAACAGCATAACTTGTTGATCATTCCCTTTACCCCAGGCAACAGCATAACCTGTTGACCTTTCCAGACACCGACATAACCTGGTGATCTTTCCTTTTCATGAAAATAGCATAACCTTTTGATCATCTCGAGACACTAGCATAACCCAGTGATCTCTTCTTCCAGGCAACAACACAACCTGTTGACCTTCCCAGACACCAGCATAACCTGGTGATCTTTCCTTTTCTTGACAACAACATAACATGTTGATCATCTCCAGATACTGGCATAAACTAGTGATCCCCCAGGCAACAACATAACCTGTTGACCTTTCCAAACACTAGCATAACCTGGTGATCTTTTCTTCTCCAGACACTGGCATAACCAAGTGATCTCTTTCCCTAGGCAACAGAATAACCTGTTGACCTTTCCAGACACCGGAATAACTTGGTGATCTTCTTCTGACAACAGTAAAACTTGTTGGTCATTCCCTTTTCCAGGGCAACAACATAACCTGTTGACCTTTCCAGACACCGGCATAACCTGGTGATTTTTTTCTGACAACAGCATAACCTGTTGATCACTCCCTTTTCCAGGGCAACAACATAACCTGTTGACCTTTCCAGACACCGGCATAACCTGGTGATCTTTTTCTGAACAGCATAACTTGTTGATCATTCCCTTTACCCCAGGCAACAGCATAACCTGTTGACCTTTCCAGACACCGGCATAACCTGATGATCTTTCTGACAACAGTATAAGCTGTTGATCACCTCCTGACACTGGCATAGCCCAGTGATCTCTTTTCCAAGGCAACAGCATAACCTGGTGATTTTTTTCTGACAACAGCATAACCTGTTGATCATTCCCTGACACTGGCATAACCCAGTAATCTCTTTGCCTCCAGGTAACAGCATAACCTGTTGAACTTTCCAGACAACGGCATAACCTGGTGATCTTTCTTGACAACAGCATAACCTGTTGAACATTTCCGGACACCGGCATAACCCGGTGTTCTCTGTTCCGGCAACAACATAACCTGTTGACCTTCCCAGACACCAGCATAACCTGGTAATTTCTTTTTGACAACAGCATAACCCGTTGATCCTCCTTAGACATCAGGATAACCTGGTTATATTTTCTTAACGGCAACATAACATGTTCACTGCTTTCAATAACAAAGTAGTGTAGATTTCCTTACAATAACTCACGAAATTTTCCTAGTGAAAACTGGGGCAGAAAATTTCGTTCATTTGTTTTGATTTTTGCGTAGATTACATTTTTAGGACAATGGACTCAAGACGACCAAAAGAAGAAGTTTTGATCCAGAATAAAAGAAAAGAAGAAAAAGAGAAGGCCAAACCCAAGGTGTAGAAGAGAAATGGTGTAGACTGCTCAAGAGAGATTGAAGTCACAAGCTATGCATGCCCCTTCTAGATCCGAAAAGCTGAAGAAGATGAACCATCACATACAGCTAACAAGCATCAAAATTTAGATCAGAGTCTGCGTGAAGAAATAACCAAGACTCAAGATGATGTTTCAGAAGACTTGTAGATAAGAATTTTGTAACTCGTAGCTAATAGGATAGTTTAGTCTTTTTCATTTTGATTTTGGTGTAATAAGGAGCTCAGCAGGCAGTAAGCAACAGGAACAACAACGTCAGTGAAATCATAACATCCCGGTAGTCCTAGCTACCAAAACTTCCAGAACTACACTGACCCGATTCCTTTGTAGCCAAGGATATGTAGGCAGCCTCTGACACAAAGTTCGGTAAAAACGTTTTCAAAATGCTTCAAAATGGAGTACCAAACGGGCAAAAATTGATCGTGGTTGCTCACTTTATCTTTGCCCGAAAACTCTTCATGTTCTCGAGCAAAGAGGGGCAGCTTTGAACACTCAATTTTTGCCCCGCATGGAAATTACTCCTAAAAAATAATCAAAAAAATAATTTTAATGAACTTTAGGAGTTTTTCTTTAATTAGTCGCATATCATGCATGTTTAACATTTTAAAATCATAAAAATTGTTCGAATCTTGATTTCATAGCATGTTAGATTTTAAACTGCATTTGTTAGGATTTAACTACATCTTCTAAAAAATCAAAATTGCATTCATTAGGTTAATTAATTAGTTAGTTGCATTTGTCCATCATTACGTAAAATAAAAAAATAGGCTAGCCTAAAATGGGATTTAAATTAAAATTTGAGCCTAAAGTGGCTAAAAGAATGAGAAAAGAGGGGTGTCAAAGCCCAGTATCCCAAATTCCGCCCCAAACCCGCCGGTCCAAAACCCGCAACCCGCCTGCCCGACCTGTGTCCTCACTTATTAAAACAAACATAGACCTAGACCTAGGGAGAGAAATCCCTGACCTTATCAACCTAAGCGTCGTTTTTCCCCTGCCCTTCAATCGTCTTCTTCCTTTCCCCCTCTATAAAAGATCAGAAATTCCCTGCTCCTTCCTCACTCCCTCATCATCTCCAAAAACCAGGCCATACCCCCAATTCCAAAAGACACAAACAGAGAACAAGACCACCCCATCTTCCTCTCCCTAAATCTTGAACGAATTATCGCCGGCGTGCCACCAGTCCATCGTAGCCGGTGACTTCTTTTCCCCTTCCTCGTTGTCTCCTTTTCTCGACGAGCTACTGGTGGAGCTCATGGGTCTAGCCACTTGAAACGAAAGCTAGGAAAAATAACTGAAGATCTAAAAATTGTTAGATTTGAAAAACAAAAGAAGTGCTGGGATTTCTAAGGAAAAACTGAAGAAAAAAGTGATTAAAAAACACTCAGCTCATTCTTCTTCTGGTTTGTACGAGCTGTGGAAGTCGAGGATTCAAAATAAATTTTAAAGTTGTCTCAAGTGCTCGATTATTCTGCATATTCTGGGTTTTAAGGGAGTGATTTTGAACTAAAAATTGCTGCTTAATTCTGCTGCTGTTTGCCGTAACTGTTGCTGAGCTTCGTCCTTACTATTTTTATCCTTGATTCGGTTCAATTAGGCTATTTTCCGTGCTTAGCAAGTAAACACGAAAACCCTGTAATTATTTGAATTTTGAATGACGAAGAGCATGATTTTCTATTATATAAATTCTGTATGGTTTTGTTTTTTCTTGTGATGAATTCTCTGTTAATATTTTATTTCTATGGAAAACAATGGACATATGATTAGTCCAGTTTCTTGAAGCGTGAGAGTCGTTACTTGATTTTGGTTTAATAAATTTAGGAATTCTAGTTGATTCTTAGAAATTTCTAAAATATTGAAGTGAGCTCATTAATATATTTAATGGATGGATTTGATTTGGATGACGCTAGAGTGGACGAAATGCCGTTTAGTTGAGTAGGAAGCCATGTTTGTTTTCTCTGATTTTTTTTTGTTATTTTTGTTGATGTCTTTGGATTGATGATCAGATTTAGCACTAAAAATGTTCACAGAATCAATATAATTTGTATATAGATTGGGTCTGATTTCATGAGTGTAAGCAACTCATTCGGTTCTCAGCAGTTTGTCGTTGCTCTTCACTGTTTCCTTTGGTAGTTTGTTGGAATCGTTTGGCTTATCAATCTTCAATTGTTTATTTATAGACAGATGATGTTTCATTGTTGTTGTCATGTCTTCTTCGCTTAAGAGCTCTATTTGCTTCTCTGCCTAATTTCTTGTAGGTACATTTATTATTTTGATTTCGTTTAGTTCCGTTGTACTGGTCCGCTAAGTATTCGGGATGCTAAATGTTTAAGGATAATGCGCTATCTTTCTTTTTCTTGTGAAATAAACAGTTAGATTAACTGGGTAAAACTAAAACAAGGAAGAGTAGTGTTTGAGAATTGATATGGGCCAACGTAATTTTGGCTCTGATTAACTTCTTGACAGGTAGAAATAAAAAAGGAAATTAGACTTTTGGGATTTGGCTGAAATAATATGTTTTCGGCCCATGTCCTCTTTAATAACAAAGTTGAGCCTTGGTTTAATTCTTCTTTCTAGAAAATGTAGTTGCTGCGTTTTTTCTTCTATTACCGAAGCTCCCAAAATATTCATTTTAGTAGGTCCTAAGTAATGGAATTTCACACTTATCAGTGTTCTGAAAATGCTCACTACTCCCAAATTTGAGAGGTTTACTTTAGACAAAACTTTTTTAAATTCATCCCTGTTAAGATGTTAAACTTCGCAATTTTTGATCCCTTATGAGTAAGCCGCAGATCTTAGGGCAACTAATAAATATCATGAACATCGTAGCTCTCTTTAGACACTATTAATAATAAGTCCTTGCGATTATGGGTACGGTTCCCGTGGCATAGTCGTGATAACTGATCTACACTCGCGTGTGGCAACTCATGCCCTGACCACAATTTCGAACAATAATAAAAATTACTTGTTGTAAATGGCGGGTGCATTTCATGTGGCGCGTTTACAATGTGTCCAAAAACGACAAGTGCACGTCATCGTGACTTGTTTTAAGATAAGTCCGTAAATATTAAAAGCGGCTAAAAGTGAAAAAGGCTAAAAAGCACAATAGTTTTAAAATATGTAAATAATTAGATAATTAGGCCAAATAGTAATAGTTAAGCGACCGTGCTAGAATCACGGGATTCGGGAGTGCCTAACACCTTCTCCCGGGTTAACAGAATTCCTTACTTGGATTTCTGGTTCGCAAACATTTTTAAAACAGAGTCAAAATTCCTCGGTTTGGGATCTTTTAAAATAAATGGTTTCCCGGATTATTGTCAAAAATCCGAGTGGCGAATCTGAATTTAAAGAAATAATCCCAAACCCGAATAATGTCACTTAAAGGTGGAAAAACTCCCTTATTACCCCTTTATAAATCCGGGGGTAGTGAAAAAAGAGGTGTGACAGGTGCTGCTGCTATAGGCTGGACCCCACCCACGGGCAGTGTACCCGGGGTATGATTTAATGCTGTTGTTTTGCCTGCAGCCTGGGCAGTAGGGGTCTGGACTCCACCTCCCGCCTGAGAAGCTGTAGGATCTGCTGGAAATAAACCAGCCTGGGACATAATATCCATAAATCTCATCATACGGCCCATGACCTCCTGGAAGCCTAGCGCCATCATGAAGTCTACTGGAGCAGGATCTGCTGGGGGAACCTCGTCCTGCTCCTCTATGATAGGATCCTCTGGTGGTGGTGCAACTGGAATAGCTCTGGGACGCCCTCGTCCCCTACCTCGGGCCGGTGCCCTCCCCCGGCCTCTGCCACGTCCTCGGACGACAGGGATAGCGGCATCTCCCTGGTCTGAAACATCAGATGCGTGTGTCGTCACCATCTGTGAGAGAATAGAAGAATGAGTTTTAGTAAACCATCGACTGCACAATAGAATAAGAATAAAGAGAGGTTTCCTAATACCCTATTGCCTCCCAAAGATAAGTACAGACGTCTCTATACCGATCCGCAAGACTCTACTAGGTTTTCCCGTGACTTGTGAGACCTACGTGAACCTAAAGCTCTGATACCATGTTATCACGACCCAAAATACTAACTCAAGTCGTGATGGCGCCCAACAGCGGGGTCGGGCAAGCCAATACTCAATTTACTAAGGGTTCTTTCTTATTGGATTAAACATTTCAACATATACCAAGTTTTAAAGCTTAAAATATAAATCGAAAAGGATAATTAGCCAGTTTTAATCAAAAGCGGTCATAAGGAGGCGTGAGCCAATATATATACAGAACCAAAATCTATAATAACTCCCACATGTGTGCCAGGAACTAGTGTCACAAGTCCTACGGGCATACTAATAGAATATACAAAAGATATAATATACAGTCCCACTGTCTGAAAGAAATAGACGGGAAATAAGCAAAAGAAACTCCATGGTGCTGCCGAGGATCGCCAGGAGAAGCAGCTCATCGTGAAGTCAAGTCCAACTATAATCAGAATCGAGCTCCGGTCTGGTAACCAGATGCACCAGTCTCAGAACCTGTACAATTAAGTACAGAAGCGTAGCATGAGTACATAAATAGATATGTACCCAGTGAGTATCCCGTCTAATCTCGAAGAAGTAGTGACGAGAGGTCGACTTGACACTCACTAAGATCCAACAATATAATTTAACATAATATGATGAAAACGGTAGGCATGTAAAGGTAATAAAACAGCAAATATATAAGGCACTGAAATCCAAGTAAACACTGGAAGTAAATAAAAAATTACTACTTCATCTTCCCCCAAATATCTGTCAAATCAATATCCATGAATTCAATAACAATTTATCATGCACATACGGGATAAGGACAACCCGCCTGAGCCATAAAAATAATCATGTTTGTGTACTGCCGAGGGTCGAACGACCCGCACCATAAGTGCATCTTTGCCATAAAATAATCATATCTATGCACTGCCGAGGGTCGAACAGCCTGAACCATAAGTGCATTTTTCAATCCACCGTGGCGTACGGCCCGTTCCAACGAGAGTGGGGGGAAATCACACTCCGCTCGCGGAATGTAAATTGCGAAGCGGTCACATGCACACGCAATATTCTTTTAAAATTACTTTCCATAATCAACTCCTTCAAATTATCAAATTCCATAAATCTCAGGGAAACAATGCTACATAGCACATGAATTCATAACATATAATTCATTACAAGGAAGAACACAAGGCATGATTTGGGCCTAACTACCCGGACATAATAATAATAGCCGCTACGTACGAAATCTCATCACTTTGTACGTACGTAGCCCCCACAAACATCACACATAGCATGTAAATCACCTATGGGGACAATTCCCTCTTACGAGGTTAGGAAGGAGACTCACCTTGTGTCGAATCTACTTCCCGGACCAAGAACGCGCCCGAAACTCCAAACTCGTCTCCCAAGGACTCGAAACTAATCAAACATTACGTAAATATATCAAATTATATCAAAGCATGGAATTCTCCTACTTATTTAGTCAATTCATCATTCTTGAAGAAATCCCAATATCCACCCCCAGGCCCGCACGCTCGGATTCTGAAAATTCTCGAAGGAAAAACTCACCCATAACCTAAAGATATTTAATATATGATTATGTATGATTTCATAGCCAATTCACAGGAATTTCTATAAATTCTCGAAAGCCCTAGGTTACTACCCAATTCCTTGATTTTCACTAATTAAGTAGTTAATTTAACTAGTAATTCATGTATTAAACTAATACTAGGGTAGAGTTTACTTACCTTATCAGTAGCTGAGTGGATTGGCTCTTTCCCAAGCTCTCTAGGTCGACAATGGTAGAAGAAACATGGAAAAAATGAACATTTCCCGTGTTTTAAAATAACACACTGCCTACAGTGGTTCCGCACCTGCGGCTCAAGGACCGCACCTGCGAGCAATAGCTCGCACCTGCGGGAAATGGGACAAGGGTCTGGGCTCGCACCTGCGGGCAGGAGTCCGCACCTGCGGCTCCGCACTTGCGGGATAGGGCCGGACCTGCGAGAACTGAGAAGCCCACCTGGGGGTCGCACCTGCGAGGCTGGGATGGCAGGAGCGGTCCCGCACCTGCGGTCACACAAATCAGGTGCACCAGCAACTGTTTCAGCTGGTTTTTGGCCTTGTTTGGTTCCCGAGAGGCACCCAGGACCACCCGAGCCCCCGTCCAAATATACTAACAAGTCCCAAATCATAATACGGGCTCGCTCGAGCCTTCGGAATACTCAAAACAACGCAAAAACTCAAAATCACACCTCAAAACCCCTAGAATCAAAACTTAAGAACTTCAAGTTCTTGAATTCGATATCAATGCGCCGAACCGACCTATATTACTCGGAATGACACCAAATATTGCAGGCAATTCATAAATGACATAACGAAACTATTCCCGGTCTCGGAATTCTGTTCGGACCTCGATAACACAAAAACACATCCCAAACCACAATATGAACTTAAGGAAACTCTTATTTCGATATTGGGCGCCGAAACGCTCCCGGGTCATCAAAAACCCATTCCGAACATACGCCAAAGTCCAAAATCATTATACGAAGCTACCGGAACCGTCGAAACTCGATTTCGAGGTCGTTTACTCAAAATGTTGACCGAAGTCTAACTTGGCCAAAAAGGCAAACCTTAAGGAACTAAGTGTTCCTTTACTGCTCTAAACACTGCCGAATGCCGGACCACCCGCCCCCGAAAGTCATAAATCACAATAAGCCGCTATGGGAAGTTTCATTTAGGGGAACGGGGTCCGGTAACGCAAAACGGCCGGTCGGGTCTTTACACTATTTTTTAATCAACACCCGCTTTAACCATGACAAGCAACAATGATGAAGATTATGTAAAGGACGCTAATTAAGTATTGGTAAGAAAATACATGTCAAATGGAAGAATTGTTAGGGTTTTTCCTAATTTTCATATCATATTTAATTTTTTCTATTACTTAAAGGAAGAGTACAATATTTATCATAATTAATTTACTATGCCTAAAAGGAAAATATAGGTATCTTCTATATTTACATATTCCCTTTTTGGAGGAAAAAATTGTGGACCTCTATAAATTGAGGATCTCTCCGTCGTACAATAACTACAATAACAATAACCTGCACAATATAGCCCTTAAGAGAGTTTTCTTTAGGGAGAGACATTCTCCCATTAATTATATTTTCTCTTTATTGTGATGAATCATATGTAGGTCTATTGACTGAATCATAATAAATTATTATATTTATTTTAGTAAATTTTTATTTGTCGTCTCATTTATCATTGCCAAGGTATGCTATGTTAGCTTTCATATAACGCCTTGTTATTTAAATCCTAATAGTATTGTAATTCAATCAACTTTGTCCTACCATCTCCTTATGCACTCGTTGACTATTAAAGAAGTTGTCGTTGTTGAGGAAACGTCCAATTCCTCATATATCATATGATAACATAGAGGCTAACTAGGATGAAGGATAACCATGTTTCACCTTGATTTTATTTTTCTTCTTTTTAGTCGTATATCTTTATTTTGTAACGACTCGACCGGTAATTTTAAGTACTAGATTTCCTCACTGTATTTCAAGAGTTTTTATAACTCTATTTAATGATTTATGACTTGCGTGTATGGTTTGTTCGATTTTCGAAAAGTTTAAATATTAAATCTTGAAAAAAATGTTATTTTTGACTTTGAAAATGGCTAGAGTTAACCATAGTCAACGTGTTTGGTAAATGACCTTAGATCGATATTTTCAAAATTCCGGTAGGTGCATATAATGATTTTGGACTTGTACATATACTTGGTTGGGGTCCCAGGTGGCCCGAGTCCATTTCGCGCTTTATGTGGAAAGTTGAAAATGTGAGTTTTAAACTTGAAAATCTTGAGCTTTTATGATCTATTATTGATATTTGATGTTATTTTGATGATTTGAGATAGGAAGAAAGTTTGTATGATGTTATTACATTTGTGTGAATTTTCGTATTAGAGTCCAAGGGGCTCTGGTAAGATTTGGATGCTTTACGGATCAACTTTTGGCTTAACAGGACTGCTGGTGTTGAAGGTCTGCAGGGCTTGCATTTGCGAGAACTTATGCGCAAATGCGAGCATCGTATTTGCGAGGTCAGACTTGCAATTACGACACTGGAGGATGCTGGGACAGTTTCGTTCTTGCAAAGTTGTGATCGCATTTGTGAAGGGTGGGGTCTTCGGTTTTGCGATGATTATGCCGCATTTGCGACTGGGTATGTGTTAGGCATAGCTTCACATTTTCGAAGCCTTGTTCGCATTTACGAATTGCCCATGTTCGCTTTTGTGATGAAACTACCACTTTTGCGATAACTCTAGGGCTCAGAAGCTCTTTGTAATTTCGATATTTACAGCTTAGTAAAATGTTAGAATTTAGGAGCTTAGCTCATTTTACACCATTTTTCAACCCTAGACTCTATAAAAGCGATTTATGAAGGGCAATTTCTTCCCAAATTTATTAGTTAGTAACTTCAACTTGTTTTCAATCAATTTCAATCGCTTTTTATGAATTTCATCATCAAATATATGAATTTCAAGGTAGATATTAAGGTTTTTGGGTTGAATTTAAGAATTTTGTAAGTTTGAGATTTAGACCTCAAATAAGGTCAAATTTTAAACCAAATCACGTATCCAAGCTCGGGGGTGAATGGTTAATCGGGATATGATCTTAATTCCGGATTTCAACCATGTGGGCCCAGGTTAATTTTTTGTTGACTTTTGAAATTTTGGCAAAGATTAAAACTTTATTGATTGAGGATGTTTCCTTTAGCATTATTTGACTTCCTCAGATGATATTTAACTAGGTTTGTTTTGAGGAGTATTTCTAACAAAGACAATATTGGATTGTGAAAATTGTTTCGGAGTAAGGGAAGTGTCTTTCCAAGCTTTGTTGAGGGAATATTCCTAATACATGATATTGTTTGCTACATGCGGAGGTGATGCATGTACGAGGTGACATGCATATTGCATGTGCCGGGGTTTTCATGCTTGGGAGGGAGGATTATATGCTTCTTTATGTCTTGTTGAACTTGGTAACCTTTTGGCTTATGCTTCATTAAATTCTATGACTAATGAGTTAATTATCTATTTTAGAAATCATGTTAGAACGTGTAATATCTTAAAAGGGATTTAACGCGTTATTTTGAGATTTTTTACATACTTAATTTGACCATAGTATCATGAATACATATCTATACATGTTATTGTTATGTTACTTGAGCTTCTTTATCTGTAATAAGTGATGATGATTGTGGCCTTAGGGAAACGTTTGACACGATGGGTATTTCCGTGCGGTTGATATGATGTTGGCAAGAAGAGTATTTTCGTGTGCTTTGAAATGAGATTGGCCTATTGGTTGTTTCTATGCGAAAAGAATGGAAGTTGGATTTCTGTTATGATTACTCGTTCGATAGACATATACATGCTCTCTACCTTGGTTCTCATCTATATTTTATGTTTTTATGTTACTTTGAGGCTTGTGTTCCTTATGTAGCTTACCTATATGTTTTCTATTTAGTCTGTTATTCTCTTATCTATGTTCCTACCTCATCTGCTATCGTTACATCTACGCTTTTATGTGAGTTACTACTGCTACATGTACTTACCTAATTCACGCCTTTACTTGTTACTAGCCATTACATGTTACAAGCCCTTAATTGTTACGTGATTTATTTATTAGATGCCTCAACCCGTTATATGCATTCACTTACCACATGGCTCCCCGTACTACATGCCTTAACTTACTACATGCTTTCTCTTACTATATGCCTTTACTTGCTGCATGTCTCTACTTGTTACATGATTTCACTTATTAAATGCCTCCATTTGATACCGATTTTTACTTGCCAAACATCTTTACTCGTGTCATGCCCTCTTATTTGCTTAGCCGGATTGGGTGACTTTTAGATTGGTTGTGTATTTATGCTTTATGGAAGCCCTGTCATTATATATGGGAGACTTGCTCATTTGAGTTTTTATTTCCTAGTTGAATACCATGTGTTCATTTTCTTGGTATTACATTGTGAACATTTATGTGCTTGGTTGTTGTTTAGTTTCATGTGATCTTATAGATATGTGGATCGGGTTGCATACTGTAATTATATGTATGTATGTGTGTGTGTGTGTGTGTGTGTGTGTGTGTATGTGTGTGGGGGGGGATCGGGATACATGCCGCAACGGTAGTGGTATTGATATGTGGATCAGGTTGTGTGCCGCAATGGAAAAGATAATTTGTGGTTATCCTTCGTTGTTATTGTAACAATCCGACCGGTCGTTTTGAGCATTTGCATTTCGTTCAGCTGTTTGAAGTCTTGAGTAGCTTCATATGATGTATTATGACTCATGCTAATTGTCGGTTTTGGTTTTCAGATGATCCGAAGTTGATTTGGAAGAATGATTCTCAGCTAGGAAGCTTTAAGTTGGAAGAGTTGACCAAGTTTGACTTTTCTGTATTTGATGCCGGATTGAAGTTTTAATGGTTCCATCAGGTCACCAAATAGTGATTATAGAGTGGGGCATATGCATGTTCATAAGTTTGACTGGAAGTTGACTTTAGTGATATCGGGATCAAATTTTGTTTCCGGAGTTATAATAGCTTCGTTATGTCATTTGGAACTTATGTGCAAAATTAAAGGTCATTCCGAGTTGATTTGATATGGTTCGACACGAGATTATGACGTTGGAAGTCCATTAAGTTTGATTTGAGGTGTGATTCGTGGTTTTAATATTGTTATGAGTGATTTGAGGCCTCGAGTAAATTCGTGTTTTGTTATGGGACTTGTTGGTATGTTCAGACGGGGTCCCGAGGGGCTCGGGTGTGTTTCAGGTTGATTTCTGACCATTTTGGAGTTTTCATTCATTGATGGTTTCTGCGGTTATCTGATGCCCCTAATGTTCTTCGCAATCGCGAAGGTCCAATCGCGATTGCGAAGAGTAATTTGGTCTGCTCGTGGATTTGTTCAATGCAGACGAGACAAATGATACGTGATCCCGGAGGGTTGGATTTGTTATAGTTCGCGTTCACGCATTGGGTATCGCGGATGCGTAGGGTTGAGCAGGAGCAGGAACGGGAGCTAGAATTCTTCATCTTGTTCGCGCAAGTCAATTTGCATTCTCATAGCCTTAGCGTCTGTGGTCATCGCGTTCGCCTGGCCAGTATCGCGTAGAGTATTTTGAGGCTAGTAGCATTTTTTCTTCGTGATCTCGATATGTATTGTTTCCCAGTGATTATAAAGTACTCTACTTTCGGACTTTCAGTTATTTCATCACATTTTGAGTTGGGGGCTCGGATTTGGCCGATTTTGGAGGCGATCTTCACCACATGAATTGGGGTAAGTGTTTTTACTCGGTTCTGATTATATTTTGTGATTCCATCTTCAATTTTTGCATTTGATGGATGAATTTAAAAGAGGAATTGAGGGTTTTTGTCTAAACTTTCCTAAATGGAATTTTTGAGTTTTGAACACCGATTCGGACTCAGAATATAGTGAAATAAGTATGTTTGGACTCGTAATTGAATGGGTTATTGGATATTATGAGTTTTGTCGGGTTCCTAGGTGCGGGCTCATGTTTGACTTTTTGGTTGACTTTGAGTAAACGTGTAAAGATTCGACCTTTATCGACTAGGTTTGCTTCCTATGGTATTATTTGATGATTTTGAGTTGCTTTTGGCTAGTTTCGAGCCGTTCGGAGGATGATTTGAGCGGGATGGCGCTTCTAGTGTATCGATTGGGATTTTTGGAGGTAAGTGTCTTGCCTAACTTTGTTGGGAGAATTTTTCTAGTTATTGCCATTGTTTGCTACATGCGGGAGTGATGTATATATGAGATGACGAGCATATATGCATGTGCTAGGGTTAATCATGCTCGGTGTTAAATTATACGATTAATTGTGCCTTGTATAATTATGTGACCTTCTTGTTTCATATCTTACTTGACTTCTAGATTACTAAGAATGTGAAATTAAGTGCTAGAAATGAAGATTTAACTTATTATAACTTGATTAAAATTTGATGGATTTTTGTGAAACTATTGATGTGTTAAATTTAGTTATCACTATGCTTAATCACTAATACATCAATATGATCGTTATTCTTGAGATATTGGATTATATACTTGATTGAAGATCATTTTTGAGACTTGTTGAAATACTTGAACAATAAGGTTCTTGAGGTTTATTGAATTGTTATTAGCTTGAAAGCTGTGATGGATGTTCATTTGGAATATTCGCTTAAATACTCTCCTTGATGTTATTCATGCTTCCTACCTTTCTTGTTATTGATATACATGTGCTTAGTGAGGAAGATTTTAAAGCACGAAGGGTGATGTCGTACCATTGCGTACACATTATCATGTGAGGAGGAGTGTAAAGCACGATAGGTGATGTCGTGCCATTGCATAAACATTGTTATATGAGGAAGAGTGTAAAGCACAAAGGGTGATGCTGTACCATTTCATTTACATTATCATGTGAGGATGAGAGTAAAATCATGAAGGATGATGCCGTGCCATTTCATTTATATTATCACGCGAGGATGAGAGTAAAAGAGCGAAGGGTGATGCCGTGCCATTTCATTTATATTATCATGTTATCATTCATATTATCATGTGAGGATGGGAGTAAAATCACGAAGGGTGATGCCGTGTCATTTCATTTACATTATCATGTTTTTATATTACCACATGTTCATGCAACGAAGGGTGTTTTCATACAGAAGAGGACGAGGTACATGCATTATGTTGTGATATCTTTCCTTGTGTATATATTCATGCCTTTACCTTGAGATGTTACTGTTGCACCTATGTTTTCTATGTGGTTGTCGTGTTGTTCTATGTTTGTCCTCTATCTCAATTATTGGTGTGTTTCCATGCCTTTTATCTGCTTAACTTGAAATATCATGCTTTCCTTATTGTTGTCATATCTACATCCATGCTGTTTCTTATTTGTTACACTTTCGTATAAGCCTTTCTACCATGTTATTTATTCATGCCTTCTATTTGTTAGCTTATAAAGTACATGCTTTACCTCTTGTTTGTTATATCTATGTCTAGACCTTCTACCATGATAGTTAGTGAAAGTTATGTTCTTCTTTCCTAATTGTTGTCATTACCTATATGCATTCTACCTAGCCTGTTACTGTTGTCCATATGGACTGCCTTGTTCGTTATTGCTACTTGTGTATTTTCCACTTTGTCATTACTATTATTTGCATTTCTTTCACCTAGTTGGTACTGTTATACATATATTTGGTGACGATGAGATAAATGCACAAAGTGTATTGCCGTGGCATTGATTTGATGTCTTGAGTATATTTCGCGCACTATGAAAGCTATGAATTTACTACTGTGGTTTGTTGGTTATCGCTCTAAGGAAAGGATTGGTCGTGATATTGAGGAATATTAATCGTGATTTCTTATAGTAATCATTTATCACTTCGCATATTTGTTTCTTCTACTCTTTTCTGTTATGTTCTAGTAATGTTCTATTGTTAGTCTACTGCACAGGTTATATCAGAGAGTATCTTTTAACTAAAAATCCTCGTCACTATTTTACCGAGGTTAGTCAAGATACTTATTGAGTAGATGAGATAAATTGTACTCATACTACACTCTTGCACCTTGCGTGCAGATCTTGGAGCGTAGCTACGGTGGATGGTGGGAGTTGACTCTGAAGATGTTCGTGCCTTCCTGATGTGGCTACCACTTGTCCCTGGGTAGTTTTAGAGTTGAATCCTGTTTATGTACATTTCAAACAGAAGTATTTATTTCATATAAGTTTGTTTGTTGCAATAATCCAGTCTTAATAGCTCATGACTTGTCGTACCAATCCTTAGGATATTATATAAAATCAAGATATATCCTTTGTTGATCACATTTATTTTATTTGAATTTTTTTAACTGTTAATTGGCTGACCTAACGGGCCAGGTTAGGTGCCATCACAACTAGTGAATTTTTGGGTTGTGGCAATTATATTCCACCACCGTGTTGTGTTGTAAGACTATATATTTGATGATATTCTAGGGCCCTCTGTCATTTATTTTCTTGTTTCATTTATTATCTGGTTATTCATTTCTCTACCCCATATTGCTTTTTCTGGTTATCATTTGTACAGGTAAAAATAATAAGTGGGTATTTTTAAATTTAAAACCTCGTCACTGCTTTATCGAGATTAGTCAAGATAATTACTGAGCACTTGGGGTCGATTGTACTCATACTACACTTTTGCACCTTGCGTGCAGATCTTGGAGTTGTGTAGTTGTGAAAGCCGAAGCTGTCATGACCCAAACTCCCATCGGAGCCGCGACGGCGCCAAACACTGCTTACTAGGCAAGCTAACAATTCCACAATAACAATAAACTCGAATAATAGAAATTAATAGTCTCAACAATGGTAATATCATAACATAACTGAAAACTCAACAATAACGCAACTACAACCATCCCAAAGATCTGGTGTCTACGAGTACATAAGCATTATAGAATACATAGCCAATCCTCAATACAAACTATCTGAACGATAGAATAGTGATAACAAAAATAAACAAAAGACAACTTCAAGCTGTGCGAACGACATAGCAGCTACCTCGTACTCTCCACAAGCCGGTACCGGTGAGAATTCTAACAATCACCACGCTCAGAAGTACCTGGATCTGCACATAAAGTGCAAAGTGTAATATGAGTACATCTGACCATATGTACTCAATAAGTAACAAACCTAATGTCATAACCCAATTTCTCCTATAGGCCGTGATGGCGCGCAACGTTACCGCTATGCAAGCCAACGGTGAATTAACCACATGATTGTTTCGTTTATCATTTTAAAAATAGCTGATTTTAATCAGTGCATAAATAGGAAGTGAATATTTAATAAAATGAGAGATAAATAATTTTAAGAGCAAATGAGATAAGTAAATATTCAAATATCATCATGTGTCTACTAGCATATTTTCCAAGACCTGGTGTCCCAAGTGTATGAGCTACTAGTAGAATATACAAAAGAATACTAAACTACTGTCAGAACTGAAGTAGACAGAAAGTTTAAAAAAAAAGCAAAAGGAAGACTTTGGGTGCTGCAGAACGGGATCGAAAGGCAGCTCACTGCAAAGTCTCGTGGAAATCAAGGATGCGCGCCTGACATATAACCAGATGCACCTGCCTTAGATCCTGCACGGTTAGTGCAGAAGTGTAGCGTGAGTACATAAAAAACATATACCCAATAAATATCTAGTCTAACCTCGAAGAAGTAATGATGAGGAGTCGACTTCGAACCTTACTATGGGCTAATAAAAAATACCGAAATTATAATTAAGCATGGACTACATAAATGAAGCTGAAAACTCAATAATAGGACATAGATAAACAATTCCTTCACCAATATTACATCTAAAATCAATTTTAATCATTTAACAATTTAATCTCTAAAGACAATGAAACAATATCAATTATAATTGGGCTCTAAGGATTATTACGCACGAGTTATGCCGAGGTCGTAAGGCTCGATCCAATAGAAAAATATATAAAATGTGCACTGCCGAGGATCGAATGGCACGAATCATAGATGCATCTATTCTACTGACGAGGCGTTCGGTCCGCTCCACAAGAAGAGAAGATACTTTATAAACAACCGATTCAGAGATTATTAAGAGGCTAATATTCAAAGAAATATCAATTATCATTAAAGGTGAAGCAACCCGTTCAAAACTCATGTAAATGAAATTCGATATTTTACGATTCCTTTATCAAGTTCCAATATGATTTAAGCACTTAAATTAACTAGTAGGCTATAAACATCGCAAGTATAACATGATTTGGGTCCTAAACTACCCAGACATAAGCATAATTAGCAGATACGTGCAGACTATCGTCACCTCGTGCTTACGTAGCCCCTACAAATAGAAACTCATATTAATTCAATCCACCTATGGGATTAATTCCCTCTTACAAGGTTAGAAAAGAGACTTATCTCGTCTCAAAGCTTACTTTTCGGTCCACAAATGTGCTTTAAACCCTCAACTCTGTGCCAAATGACTCGAAACTAGTCAAATGTTATATAAAATAATTAATACATGTTGAAAAGTTCATATCCTAACTATTCAAGTGATTACCCAACCCCAATTGAAGGATTCCTAAAATTCACCCCTGGGCCCACGCACCCGGATTCTAGAAATTTTTGAAGATAAATGTTACCCATAGCCTTACGAACTCATATATATAATTTTCACCCCATCCCGTAATTATTTTCGTGGTTAAATCTCATTTTTTTCAAAAACTAGGTTTTTCATCTAAACCAATGATTTCAACAAATTTACATGTTAAAATCTACCCATAATCTATGTATTAAACTCACATTAGGTAGAAATTACTTATCTTAAAAAGCTAGGTTGAAATCCCCCTCTTTAAAGATCCAAAATCGCCCAAAAGTGCAATAAATAAACCTAATAATAGCTTAGTCCCGATTTTGAAACACGCTGCCCAGTTGCCATTTTCTTTGCGAACGCGGAAGAGGCCTCGCGTCCGCGAAGGCAAACAGCGCAGGCCCAGAAAGCTTGGCCTATGCGAACGCGACCAGGGCCTCGCAAATGCGTAGGTTACCAATCCTGCCCTACGCGAACGCGAGGGCACCAACGTGAATGCCAAGAGCAATGGCACTGACCCTCCCCAGGTCCCTTCCTTCTACGCGAACACGAGGGGTCCTTCGTGAACGCGTAGGTCTGGGACCTCAAGACTTCGCGAATGAGACCCCCTTATCACGAACGCGAAGGGCATATTGCCCCACTTCCTAAATCCTTCATCGTGAACGTATGGGTCCTTCTGTGTTCGCGAAGAAGGAAACCAGAACTAGAATATCTTGTTTTCCTAACTCAGCTCTGGCAGTCCGAAACACCCCCGAGCCACTCGGGACCCTATCAAAATGCACCAACAATTCCATAAACGTAATACGGACTTTCTCAAACTCTCAAAACGCATAAAACAACAAGAAAACCAACAATCACACCCAAAAACAAAATTTAATTAAGTTATGAACTTCAAGTTTCCAAATCGCTCCGAACGCGCCAAATAATACTTAGACTACTCGAAATGCTACCAAATTTTGCGTGTAAGTCTTAAATCACCATACATAACTATTACTGTCCTGGAATCCCAATTGGACCTTAATAGCACCAAAACCTACTCCAAACCAGATTTAAAGAACTTTAAAACCTTCAAAGAGCCAACTTTCACTATTAGGCGCTGAAACACTCCCTGGTCATCCAAAACCCGATCCGAATGTACGCCCAAGTCCGAAATCATCATACGAACGTATTGAAAATCCCGATTCCGAGGTTGTTTACTCAAAATGTTGACCAAAGTCAAACTTAGCCCTTTTTACCAACCTTAAGGAACAAAATGTTCCGATCTCAACCCGAACCCTTCCAAATCCCGAACTAACCATCCCCGCAAGTCATAAAATAGTAAAAGCACATATATGGAGTCTTATTTAGGGGAACAGGGTTCTATAAAGCAAAACGATCGGTCGGGTCATTAAATTATCCACCTCTTAAAAAAACTTTCATCCTCGAACGGGTCAAGAATCATACCTGGAGTGCTAAACAAGTGTATCCGCTCCGCATGTCCTCCTCGGCCTCCCAAGTCGCCTCCTCTACTAGTTTTCCCCTCCAATAAACTTTTACTGCAGAAATCTTCTTGTTCCTCAACTGGTGAACCTGCCTGTCAACGATGGAAAGTGGATCTTCCTCATAATCCAGGCTCTCATCTAGTTGAACCGTGCTGAAGTCTAAAACATGCGACCTGTCAGCA
Organism: Nicotiana knightiana; assembly: GCA_005239525.1. Lineage (NCBI taxonomy): Eukaryota > Viridiplantae > Streptophyta > Magnoliopsida > Solanales > Solanaceae > Nicotiana > Nicotiana knightiana. The sequence goes on from ML385034.1 coordinate 48,012, forward strand.
TGATACCTCCCGAGCATAGACATGTGGAAAACCGGATGAACTCCCGATAGACTGGGAGGCAAGGCAAGATCATAAGAAACCTCCCCAACTTGTCTCAACACCTCAAATGGGCCTATAAACCTTGGGTTCAGCTTTCCCTTATTCCCGAACCTCATGATACCCTTTATCGGCGAGACTTTCAAGAGAACATGTCCTTCTGTCTAGACTGTGTTGTGCGAAGTCTCTCCTCAATAAAATTTACCTTTTCTAAGGCATCCTTCACCAAATCAGTACCATATAACTTAGCCTAGCCAGACTCAAACCATCCGATAGGAGAACGACATCACCAACCGTATAAAGCCTCAAATGGAGCCATCTCGATGCTGGACTGATAAATGTTGTTGTAAGCAAACTTGGCCAAATGCAATAATCAATCCCACTGCCCTCCAAAGTCAATCACACACGCTCTGAACATGTCCTCCAAGATCCGAACTGTACTCTCCGATTGTCCATCGGTATTTGGATGAAAGGGTGTGATGAGCTCTACCCGGGTCCCCAACTCACTCAATATTGCTCTCTAGAAATGCGAAGTAAACTGAGGGCCTCTATCTGATATGATGGAAACAGGCACACCATGTAATCGAACTATCTCCTGAATATAAATCTAAGCCAACCTCTCTGAAGTATACGTAGTCACAACCGAAATGAAGTGTGTCGACCTTGCAAACCTGTCAACAATGACCCAAACGGCATAAAACATCTGCAAGGTCCGCGACAACCCAACTACGAAGTCCATAGTAATGCGCTCCCACTTTCACTCAAGCATAGTCATCTGCTGGAGTAGGCAACCTTGCCTCTAGTGGTCATACTTAACCTTTTGAAAATATAGACACCTCACAACATACTCAACTATGTCCTTATTCATCTGTCGCCACCAATAATGCTGCCTCAGGTCGCAATACAACTTCGTAGCACCTGGATGAATAGAATATCGAGAAATGTGTGCATCATCTAGAATCTGCTCCCTCAAGCCATCGACATTAGGAACACATAGGCGACCCTAGAGTCGCATAACACCATAGTCACCGATAGTAACCTCCTTGGCACCACCCTGTAGTACTGTTTATTTGAGAACCAACAAGTGCGGATCATCAAATTGTCGGGCCTTGATCTGCTCTAATAGTGAAAACTGGGCAACGACGCATGCAAAAACTTGGCTGGGCTCTGAAATATCCAACCTCACAAGTCTGTTAGCCAAGGACTGAATGTCGAAAGCTAGTGGCCGCTCCTCTGCTGAAATGAATGCAAAGTTACCCATACTCTCCGCCTTTCTGGTAAGGGCATACACAACTACATTCGCCTTGACTGTATGATAAAGAATAGTAATATCATAATCCTTCAGTAACTCAAGCCACCTGCGCTGCCTCAAATTGAGATCCCTTTGCTTGAACAAATGTTGCAAGTTGCGATGATAGTGTAAACCTCACAGGACACCCATAAAGATAACGCCTCCAGATCATAAGAGCATGAACAATAGTGGCTAACTCCAAATCGTACATAGGGTAGTTCTTCTCATAGGGCTTTAACTAACGTGAAGCATATGCAATATGTCACGCCCCGAAATCCCACCATCGGGCCGTGATGGCGTCTAACGTTGAACCCGCTAGACAAGCCAACGTGTATAGTTAAACTAGCTTAATAACATCAATTTAACAGAATAATCTAAAACAGTTCACAACTTAACAGCGGAAATAAATATGGTTTCAAGGCTAAGTAAAGACAACATAATACAACGACGCATAATTTCCCAAAACCCAGAGTCAGAAACTCACGAACTGTCTATAAGAGTGCTAAATACAAGTCTGAAAGGAAATACATGACTGTCTCTGAAACTAGAGGAATATCAAGACAAAAGCGAACACAAAGGGATGGGAGAGACGCCAAGGCCCACGAACACCAGCGGGTACACCTTGAAGCCTCTAGGATAAGCTCGAAGACACTCCCACTAATGATGTCCTCAGGGTCCGGCTGCGTAATCTGCACAACATAAAGAAGTGCTGGTGTAGCATCAGTACAACCGACCCCATGTACTGGTAAGTGCCTAGCCTAACCTCGGCGAAGTAGTGACGAGGCTAGAACCAGACTACCAAATAAACCTGTGCAATTCAAATAAATAAATATATATATATATATATATATATATATATATACAACGGAAAAGAAATACAAGGAGAAAACAATCAATAAAGGAAGGGGAAACACGTTGTGGGAAGATAACAGTTTCATATAAGAAATCTCAAATAAGGAAAAGAAAAACAAGGTCAGAATATCAATAAGGATCATAAATCACAAGCTTGCACGGCACCACCCTTCGTGCTTTTACTCTCGTCCTCACTATGCAATGTATAATGTACTCATTGTAAACCATGGCACGGCATCACCCTTCATGATTTTACTCTCTTTCCTCACAGTATAATCAATGAATATCGGTACGGAATGGTACATCGTACGGCACGACATCACCCTTCGTGCTTTACACTCTTTTCTCACAATATCAAAAAATGCACGAACTCACCCTCCGTGCTTTAACACTCTTCCTCACAATAGAAAACAATGCATGGCATCACCCTTCGTGGTTTAACACTCTTCCTCACCCAAACAGCAATCACAAACAAGCGCAAGGGAGTAAACGGAATAGAAATAGAAATCCCGGCAAGGGAACAATAACGGTAATCTCAACACCCCAGCAAGGGAGACAATACCAAACAATGCACGATATCACCCTTCGTGCTTTAACACTCTTCCTTACCATAGCAAACAGTGCACAGCATCACCCTTCGTGCTTTAACACTCTTCCTCACCCAAACAGCAATCACAAACAAGGGCAAGGGAATAAGCAGGGTAAGAATAGAAATCCCGGCAAGGGAACATCAATTTAACAATTAAATCCCGGCAAGGGAACAATAACAGTAATCTCAACATCCCAGCAAGGGAGATATTCACTAAAGCAACAATGACCCGGCAAGGGTATATTTTAGTAACTCTTTCTCTTTCTTTCACTTTCATTTCATAATTTACTCTATTACTTGAGCCAATGCTCCAAAGGATTAAATTATCTCACATATCTTCACCATTCGTGCTGCAATTTGAGTCAATGCTCCAAAGGAGTTTAAAGATCACAATTCCCTTCACATGCTCTTTACAACATTTCCATTCTTCCAAAATAACAAAATTCGACCTCGGGCCTGCTCGCTCGGATTCCTATAATTCTCGAAGGGAACACTCACCCAAAGCCTAAGGATTTCATGGCCAATTCACAGAAAATTCTCAAATGATTACAAGTTCTAGGTTACTACCCAAATTCTTGATTTTTGCACTAATTTATGTAGTTAATTAAGATAGAAATCCATGCATGAAGCTAATTTTATAGAAGAGTTCACTTACCTTAGAAGACCAGGTCGTTAGGCCTTAATAATGGAGGAAAATCACCCAAGGAAGAAGAAGGAAAATGAGAAAAATGGGTTTAAAACCCGTATATAAAACACACTGCCTGAACAGTGATTCCGGCACCTGTGGATCGGGGACCGCACATGCGGTCTCGCACCTGCGAGAAAAATCTCGCACCTGCGGAAATGGGCTGGGGAACCTGGGCCCGCACTTGCGGAGTGGAGACCGCTCCTGCGAAATATTCGCACTTGGGATACTGGGGACCGCAGGAGCGGTCCCGCACCTGCGACTGGGTAACCGCACCTGCGGTCACACCAGAACAGNAGCCCTATAGCCTGACCTTACCTGGCGTTAGCTAGGCCTTAGGGCTGAAACGCAAGCCCTACCCTGGCGTTAGCCAGGCGTTATGGCTGAAATGCCAGCCCTAGCCTGGCGTTAGCCAGGCCTTAGGATCGAAATGCCCGGGGTTCCCAGTTTCGGCCAAATCCGAGTTTTGATGAGTTTAAGTGTTTCCCGGTTGAAATAGAAGTCTCCTACATGGTTAGGGTTCGCCCAAAACATATAAATAGACACCAAACAACACACCTTNGTTTGCTGGGTTTTAGCCCCGTTAGGTGCCCGGAAGGCATCTGGGCCCACCCGAGCCCTAGTCCAAATAGACCAATGAGTCCCAAATCATAATACGGACTCGCTCGAGCCTTCGGAACATCCAGAACAACGCTAAAACTGAAAATCACACCCCCAAACCCCAAGAACCAAAGTTAGGAACTTTAAGTTTTCTAGACTTCGCTAACAAATTGCCGAACTGACCTATACAACTCAGAATGACACCAAATTTCACAGATAGCTCACACAACATCCTACGAACATAACCGCGTGATCAAATCGCCAAAATAACATCAAAAAAATGAATCAAACCTCAAAATCACTAGTTTTTCTTCAAACCTCACAAACTTTCAAATTTAGAGTTTTAAGTCCGAAACACGTCAACCGTTGCCAATTTCAACCAAACTTCACAGAAATATCTTAAACCACATATAAGACCTGTACCGGGCACCGGAACCAAAATACGGGCCCGATACCAACACATTCTAACCAATTTTCATTTTACTTTTCTTTATAAATTTCAGAAAAACAATTTTACTCAAAAATTCATTTCTCGGGCTTGGGACCTCGGAATTCAATTCCGGGAATACGCCAAATCTCGGGCTAAGCTTTCCCTTCTTCCCAAATCTCAACGCGCCCCTCATGGGCGACACTCGAAGCAATACTCGCTCACCAACCATGAAAGCCACGTCTCAAACCTTGCGATCTACATAACTCTTTTGCCTTGACTGAGCTGTACGAAGACTATCCTGAATGATCCTGACCTTGTCTAAGGCCTCCTGAACCAAATCTGTACCCAACAACTGAGCCTCTCCTGGCTCAAACCATCCAACCG
>ML385034.1:66493-112206 GCA_005239525.1 Nicotiana knightiana
CCAGTCACTGAGAATGGAAACAACAACAGTTTTATTGCCTCCTGAGTGACGTTTGGCTGCCTCTGTGTTTTGCAAATTGACAGGAAGTTTTTCAAATGCTGCTGGGGGTCTTCGATGTATGACCCTGAGAATAGCCCTTTGTTCTGCAATAGGTGCAGCATATTATTTGTTATCTGAAAGGACTCGGCCTATATCTGAGGAACCAATATTGTCGTGGCCAAATTCTAAGTTGTGGTTTGTGCCCAGTCATATAAAGGAGCCTCTGCCCCTATTTGAGCGACTGGATCTACCACATCATCCCCATGATTATTCCTGTTGTGTGGATCTTCCATGTCGGTTTCAATTTGTTCAATTTGTGGTTGATGTTTTCTTTTCCGGTTGGTCCGGTTTATGGCCTTGAAAACTTTCTCGGGGTCTGATAAGTCTTCAACTACTTCACCAGTCCTCGATGAGTTTCTAGGCATGCACCTGCAACACGTTAGCAAACTTTAAACTTTCAATGTAAAAACGAAAATTTAAAGAAAATTGACTATATTTCAGAATTTTGTATTTCTTCTAACTCAATTAATAATACCGTTAATTACCCGGCAACGGCGCCAAAATTTTATCACGCTCAACTATGTCTTATAAACGACTAAGCGGGCGTTGTAAATATAATCCGGGGTATTATGCCCAGAGTCGATCCCACAGGGAATTTACGTATCAATTAAGTATTTAGAATACTAAACCTTTACTTAATCAATTCTCTCAAGACTTTTGAATATCAATTGGTGATGTTTTACTAATTCTACTGACAAATTAATAAACTAACGATTAACTAACAATATGATGTAAACAATTATGATGATAAAGATCTAAAGTGATGGTTTCCCCCGTTGGTGAACTTTCCTTCTCGCATACTTCTTATAGCTTGATTAGTTGTCTCTATCAATCATGATCACTCTACCTACCATAAATCTCTCTCAAGTAATTATGATAAATTTACTAGACGCACTCTCTCAAGTTACGCTAGCTAGATTGCAATACAGTTCACTTTAGATTGCACCCGAGGTATCGTTATCTCTAATCCAACCTCTAAACCCTCGGTTATGACTTTCGTCTATACTCTGGGAGTGGTGTTGTTCAAACAACTACCTAAATATGCACTCTCTCTCAAGTAGATACATAATAAATAGGCACAGCTAATTGAGGGCCCTTCAATCAACTACAACAAGAACGTAGTTGAACAAATAGAGTTTAATCAACCAATCAAAGCTATATTAATNTCCAAAACCATAGATTAAAGAAATTAGCTAAACATGTTCATAAGAATCAAACCCAACATAATTTGCATAATTGAACTACAAAATAATGAATGAAAGCTGTAAAAATCAATGTTTTCTTAACTTCAATGGCTTCCTCTCATTGAATACTCTTTCAAGTTGTGTTTTGGGGTCTATTTATATGTTTGGGATAAACCCTAAATGTGTGGGAGACTTCTATTCCAACCGGGAACACTTAAACTCTTCAAAACTCGAAATTGACCGGACTTCGGGACCCAGGCGTTTGGGCTCAAACGCCCCCTTCAAGCCAGGGCAGGCCAGGCGTTTGGGGCCAAACGCCCCCCTAACGCCAGGGTCAGCCTGGCTTTAGGGGCCAAACACCCCCTTAACGCCAGGGAAAACCTGGCTTTAGGGGCCAAACGCCCGGCTAACGCTCAGGTGTTTCCTCTTCGATTCTTAAGCGTATTTTCGACGTATTTGCAACCATTTAGCTCGGTTTCCATCTCCAATTCACCTACACATGAAATAAACTCCATTATGCACATAAAAAGTGTATTTTTATCATTAAGCACATAAAACGTAAGGTATATAACATGTTAAACTATGAAATCTAGCAACGCATCAGGCCCCACCACCCTGAACCACATCTCTGGGATGGCCGGCTGCTGGCTGGCCTCCACCTCTGGCGGCCTGAGCTCCACTTCTATGACCTCTACCTCCACCTCTAGCACCTCTACCCCTACCTCTAGCTGGCTGGGGAGGCTGTGGAACACCTGGTGCCTGTACCATGGCACGAGAACCCTGATGTTACGAACTACCCGGTGCTCGAGGGCAAAATCTGGCAAGGTGACCCAGATCGCCAGAAGTGTAACAAGACCTCGGCTGCTGAGGGAAATGAATCTGACCCTATCGACCTGAATGACCACCTCGGAAACTCTGATGCGGTGGTGCACTGATGGGAGCTGGTGGCGCACTGTAAGACTACTGATCAGGATAGTGCGTCTGATAACCACGACCCCCTGAAGTACCATGGGAAACCTGGAGAGCTGACTGAAAAGGTCTGGGAGGATGACCTCTGCCTGAAGAATCCCTGCCCCCAGATGAGGCTCCAGTGAATCGACCGAAATGACGGGGCCTCTTGTCAGCCCCCTGACCACCACCCAGTGGCATAATCATCTCAATCCTCCTGGCCACATTGGCCGCATCCTGGAACGATATATCGGTACCTGACTCTTTAGCCATCTTAAGTCTGATAGGCCGGGCCAATCCCTCAATAAACCTCTCAACCCTCTCCCAATCAGTGGGAAGTATCATCAGAGCATGTCGGGCTAGAGTGATGAACCTTGTCTCATACTGAGTGACTGACATAGATCCCTGCTGGAGACGCTCAAGCTGCCTCTGAAGCTCCTCTGTCTAAGTAATGGGAAGGAACTTCCCCGAAAATACCTCTGAGAACTGAGCCCAAGTCAAAGGTGTAGATCCAGCTGGTCTGGCTAAGCAATAGTCCCTCTACCAACTCTTGGCTGCGCCAGATAACCGAAAAGTAGCGAAGTCAACTCCGTTGGACTCCACTATGCCCATGTTCCGAAGAACCTCATGGGAGCTGTCCAAATAATCTTGGGGGTCCTCCGATGGTGCACCAGTAAAAGTAGCAGTGAACCTGTCCAGTCTCCACAAAGCATCTGCTGACATAGTTGCTCCCTCTGCTACCGGTGCTGCAATACCAAGGCTGAGCTACTCCGGCTGGCTGAGGTGCCAGAGTCTGAAACTGTGGAGCCAGCTGCTCTGGCGCGCGGGTGGCAGGAGTCTGGGCACCTCCACCAGCCTGAGAGATGGCTGGTGCAGTAGGAAGAAGACCCGCCTGTGCTACACTCTCCATGAGTCCGACTAGACGGACAAGAGTGTCTTGAAGCAATGGGGTAGCTATGAACCCCTCTGGGACCTGAGCTGGTCCAGCTGGGACTGTCGGAACTGGGACCTCCTCGTTAGACTCGACTTGAGGGTCCTCCACTGGGGCTGCTGCCCTAGGCTGAGCCCGGCCCCGGCCTCGACCTCTAGCATGGACTCATCCTCGACCTCGACCCCTCGTAGGAGCTGTAGCAGGAGTGTCGGGCTGCTGAGCGGAACCAAAGGGAAGAACGCGTCCTCGCCATCTGCGAGAGAATAGAAACTCAATCAATACTCAGAATTCATATCGCACGACAGAGATGAAAAGAAATGTGGAGTCATTCTAAATTTGCAGCCTCTGGGGATAAATACAGACGTCTCCGTACCGATCCCTCAGACTCTACCAAGTTGTTCGTGAGTTGTGAGACCTAATAACCTAGTGCTCTGATACCAACTTGTCACGCCCCGAAATCCTACCATCGGGCCGTGATGGCGTCTAATGTTGAACCCGCTAGACAAGCCAACGTGTATAGTTAAACTAGCTTAATAACATCAATTTAACAGAATAATCTAAAACAGTTCACAACTTAACAGCGAAAATAAATATGGTTTCAAGGCTAAGTAAAGACAACATAATACAACGACGCATAATTTCCCAAAACCCGGAGGCACAAACTCACGAACTGTCTATAAGAGTGCTAAATACAAGTCTGAAAGGAAATACATGACTGTCTCTGAAACTGGAGGAAAAACAAGACAGAAGCGAAGACATAGGGATGGGAGAGACGCCAAGGCCCACGAACGCCAGTGGGGATACCTTGAAGCCTCTAGGATAAGCTGGAAGACACTGCCACTAATGATGTCCTCCGGGTCCGGCTGCGTAATCTGCACAACATAAAGAAGTGCAGGTGTAGAATCAGTACAACCGACCCCATGTACTGGTAAGTGCCTAGCCTAACCTCGGCGAAGTAGTGACGAGGCTAGAACCAGACTACCAAATAAACCTGTGCAGTTCAAATAAATAAATATATATATATATATATATACAACGGAAAAGAAATACAGGGAGAAAACAATCAATAAAGGAAGGGGAAACATGCTGTGGGGAGATAACAGTTTCATATAAGAAATCTAAAATAAGGAAAATAAAAACAAGGCCAGAATATCAATAAGGATCAGAAATCACAAGCTTGCACGACACCACCCTTCGTGCTTTTACTCTCGTCCTCACTATGAAATGTATAATGTACTCAATGTAAAACATGGCACGGCATCACCCTTAGTGCTTTTACTCTCTTTCCTCACAGTATAATCAATGAATATCGGTACGGAATGGTACAACATACGGTACGGCATCACCCTTCATGCTTTAGAGAGTTAGGACTGAGAATATGACTAAAATTAGGCAAACAGCTCAAAACAGCATGAATAGCCCTATCATGTCTCAAACAAATAAGTACATAGCCTAGACATGATTTTTAACATGAACCATAGCTCAAATAATCATACAAGTAGAGAAAACACGGATATAATCAGGCTTGAAAGCAATGAAGTCTTATAGTAGCTTAAAGTCTACTCGGATCATGAATACCCCTGTGTACGCACACACGCCAGCCACCTAGCACGTGCGTCATCCCCAACACATCTCAAGATTCATAGTTCACAAGAATAATTACCCTCAAACCAAGTTTAGATATGTTAGTTACCTCAAAACGCGTGAATCAATACTCCAAAAATACCTTCCGATGCGAATCCACCTCTAAGCGACTCGAAACTGGCCAAAACAACTTAATATCATCAATAAAAGCAATAGGAAACAACCCCAAACCTTAAAGCTATGATCATGATTCAAATATTCAAAGTCAACCAAAAAGTTAACCCCGGACCCGCACCTCGGAACCCGTCAAAACTCATAAATCCCGCTTACCCATTCCAATATGAGTCCAAATATATGTATTTCATCCAAATCCAACCTCAAATTAACCCTCAAATCGTAAATTTCTCTCCAAAACCATAGTAAAATTACCCAAATTTCACCGTAATTCACATAAACTAGGTGTAATAATCCATGGGTAATCAATATCTAACATCAACATTAAGTAAACTTCACTTACCTTTTAATTTGTAGTGAAAAGTCTCTAAAAAATTGTCTCTAGCCGAGCTCCACAACTCCAAATAATGAAAAATGATCAAACCCTTCGAAATATATAGTCTTCCTAGCAATTCTGCATTTGCGGTCCAAAACATTGCACTTGGGGTACCACATCTGCAAAAATTGCATCACAGATGCGGAAGCCACTAATCTTCCAACCATCTACTTCTATGGAACCTCCACCCACACCTGCGAGTGTACTTCTGCAGAATCTGATCGCTCATGTGCAAGCGAATCTGTTCTCCATTGTCTGCATCTGCAGACATAGCCTCCCTATCAAGTAATGCATCTGCGGCCAACCTGACCACTTCTGCGGTCTCGCACCTATGGCTCAGCCATCGCAGGCGTGAAATCACCAGAACTTAGAAATTCTTCAGCAACTCTAACATATTCCAAAATGGTCCGAAATCAATTTGAAACACACCCGAGGCCCTGTCTAACCGCACCAACAAATCTAAAAACCTAACACGAACCTACTCGAGACCTTAAATCATACAAAACAACACCAAAACTATGAGTCATACCTCAAATTCAAGCCTAATTAACTAATGAACTTCCAACTTCTAAAAACTCATAACGAACCATATCAAATCAACTCGAGTTAACATCAAAATTTTCATACAAGTCCCAGATTGCGCAACGAACCTATTCCAACTCCCAGAACCACAATCCAAACCCGATACCATGAAAGTAAACTCGTGGTCAAATCTGTGAACCTTCAACTTTCTCCAAAAAGAACCAAGTCAACCAACGGACCACCAATCCAAATCCGGACATACGTGTAAGTACAAAATTACCATACGAACCTATTGGAACCATCAAAACACCATTCTAGGATCTTCTACACAAAAGTTAAACTCCGATCAATTCTTACTACTTATGCACCTAACCTTGAGGCTAGGTGTCCTAATTTAGTCCAAAACACCCCGAAACTAAACCATTCGACCCCTCAAGTAACATAATCACAAATGTACATATGTAAAGCATCAAATCTGGGAAATGGGGTTAAAATACTCAAAACGGCCGATTAGATCGTTACCGAAGCCTTGCATTGAAGACATATTAGTGTTTCAGATTCAAGCTACCTCTTGTTCATGGTAGTTTAGAACTTTAATTTTGTTTATGTAAACTTCAAATAAATATTGTATTTATTCTTCATATCGGTTTTGTAAATCTAAATCATAGTGGCTCATGACTTGTACTACAATTCCTTGGGATATTGTACGGAATTCAGTTATTTTCATTATTGTTGTTAATGATCTTTTATTTGAGTTGGCTTATTTTATGTTTGGCTTACCTAGCACTGGGCTAGGTTCCGTCACGACTAAGTAGACTTTGATTGTGACAAGTTGGTAAAGAGCACTAGGTTCATAGATTTTATGAGTCATGAGCAAGTGTCTACTAAAGTCTTGAAGATTAGTATGATGACATCCATACCTATATTTGAGAGGCTATAGGGAATTTAGGAAACTTACCTTCTTTATTTCCTTATTGTGCGACGTTGTTTCACCTTGAATCATGCAACTTCAATTTCTTCCTATTCGTCCGTATGTGATGCTGAGCACCAAGTACCAGTGCGCTCCGATGGCCTGTGATGTTGCTGATGGGATGCGAAGGGCTGTGAATGGTTGATTACCATCATGATGTGTTGTCCAGGCTTATATACAGATGTTTTGGTAGATCTTCTATTTGTTCATTTGTGGGATAAAGCAGATTATTGTATCTGGTTAATGAGTACAGACTTGAGAGGATTAATAACATAGTGGTTGTGGTTGTAGTAGGGCCATAGAGAGATGTCGATCGGAGGCTAAGCAGGTGGGTTATCCCCTACGAGAAGATTTGGAGTTTTATGATCTGTATGAGGCTTCTATTCAGTAGGATGCATATACTACCATTTTGGAAGGCTTAAGGAAGTTGACTTGACAATCACAAGGATAAGTGCGTACTTGGAAGATGTATGGAGTGGTTATGACTAGCGCTATGTGAGCTTATGAGGAGATTTAGCTGGATGACAAGGCAAGGTCATGGAAAGTTAACAAGGAAGGGTATGTAGGTTATTAGAGGACATGTTTTGTAATTTTGAGTTAAGTGTTTATCATCAATGATTAGGTCATATGGGCTTGTGTTGTTATAGTTCCTCGACTAGGATGTGCTTGTGGATTAACTATGATTTGAGAAAGGTGTCATCGGATTTCGAGCAAGGTATCCAACGGGTACATGATGTAATATGCTTTATGGTATATAAAGATCTTGGAATGATTCAGGTTTCATATCTGGTAAGGATGTGGTGCGCAAGGAAAAGGAACCTCTTAGTTATTTCTTTTGGATATTCATGTGTTGGTGGTGCACTGGTTTTTTGGTGCATGTTGGATGTTCTTGAAGGTTGGAGCAATGTGGATGTCTATCGAGAAGGTTCTGATGAGTTCAACATTCATATGTGGCATTTAAGGATTTTTTGATTGGTGTATGGATAGATATCAAGATCGGTAATGGATGGTATATAGACTTGCGGTACTTTTTGATCAACATTGAATCTACATGGCAGTATTAAAGAGATGCATGAAATGTCTTTGGATTCGCAGAAGGTCCCTTTAGAGCGGGAATTTCAAATTGAGTTACTTTTGGGTTTGGCAGTTTACATGACTCGGTTAAGTTTAGAGAGAATCCGTTCTGGTGATTTCATTTTGTGAAAATGGGTTCCGAACAATTTGTTACAGTTTTAACCATGACTTAAGATTGATGTTTTCTACGGGTATAGAAGATGTGTTGTGTGTGGTGATGTCCACCTGGATTCAGTTAAATGGAAGGATCTTGGTTGATGAGGTGTTAATCATGCTTGTAATAGAGAGTTGATTATGAGTTTTTGTATTTTCACAAGTTAGCATGATAGTTGTGGTGCGCCGCGTGGGACTGAAAGTTGCGAGTATAAGGTTGCAGTTTAGTTTAGAAGGGAAGGTCATGAGTTCTAGAAGGCATGGAAGATTTCAGATGTTTAAGAGATTGCTGGCACTATTTGGTATCGCCTGAGCAGGGTGTGCATTTTAGGAGACTCATTGTGTTTTGAGGCGGATGCTTGAATACTGTTACAGTGATCGCTTTGTTTTGGGTTACTGAGATTCAGGTTTGCTACGTGGGGTAGAAGATCTATGTGAGTATTTGTCGTAAGATGATCGTGTATGAGTGGTGTATCAGTCATTTGAGTAGTGGAGTTGGAATCGGATATGGAGATTCTGGTATTCATGAGGTTTAGAGATTGCATGTTCTCGTAGGCAGACTATTCCTTAGTTGTGGACTGTGATGTGATGTGATGTTAAAAATTAGACAGTTGATTGTATGTGTTATGTATAGGTTGATATGGACTTTTGGAAGGTTATTTACCTGGTTGGGGATGATCAAAATTGGTTTGGGGGCCACTTGTAGGCCTAAGGAGAATGTGTATTTTATATTAGATCAGGTTTGCTTACTCTTACGCAATTGGTCGCATTTGCAATGGGAGCAGGCTTCAAAAATGTGAAGCCAGTGTTGCATTTGCGACATTCCCTAAGGTTTTCAGGTGCCGCAATTGCGAGCCTTTCTTTGCATTTATGAGGGTTCGCAATTGCGAACCCAGTGTCATAATTGCGACATCCGCACCTGAACAAAAGGGCTGGAAAGTCGGGATTTAATCTCATTTCTCTCATTTTATAACTCTAGACTCGGTAAGAGGCGATTTGGAGAGGGGATTTTCACCTACAATCATTGAGTAATTGACTTTGATCAATTTATGACTATTTTACATGATTATATATGATATTTAACATCAAAACCATGAGAATCAAGGAAAGTTTTGGGAAATTTTGTTTATGTTATAAAAAATGAAAAGTTGGAATTTAAGAGTCGAATTGGACTTGGATTTAAAAACAAAATACATATATGGACTCGTCGGGTTATGGGTAGTCGGGATTTATCCTTGGACTCGGGTTTTGAGCGGGCGAGCCCAGGGTTGACTTTTGTTTACTTTTGGAGAATTGTGTAAAGATCATAGCTTTATCTATCGTAATTGGTTTCCCTTGCATTGTTTGATGATATTAAGTCATTTTTGTTAGATTTGAGCCATGCGGAGGTGGATTTTAAGGGAAGGGCTATTTTGAATAATGATTTGGCCTAGTTGAGGTACGTATCTTGCCTAACTTTATGTGGAGGAAACTACCCCTTAGGATTTGGGTTGATTGTACTATTTGTATTATGTGAAAGACATGTACACGAGGTGACAAATTTGTACACAGGCTTATATGTGTTATTTGACCGGTTTAGACTATTAGGCTTCCTTCCATGCATTTAATTGAAATTTTCATATCATGTTATATCTTCCATTGTTAAGTTTACCCCTACATGCTTTATTTGAAGTTGTTAGCACATGTTCTATCTTTTATTGTCAAGTTTGCTCTTCTATGCCTTAATCAAAGTTGTTATCTCTTTTATTGTCATGTTACCTCTTTTATTCTCGAGTGTCATACATTTAGAAGTAGTTTCTATTTCATACTATCCTTTTCGTTGTTTAACTTATGTTATACACTTGAATTGGAAGATGTCATTTCGTGGGAATGCCTACATTTTTAGCTATTGAAGTTGAAGTTGTGAAAGCTATTAGCACATTAAGGTTGAAGTTGTTGATTATTGAGATATTTTTCTTTCTAGAGTATTTCTCATTCATTTTGTTATTATTGAGATTCTTGTACACATTGTGGTTGAGCCATGGGCTATATGTTGTGGTAACATTGGTATTGTTGATTTTTGCAAGTGTTGTTGCATATGGGCATGTGTGGTACGAGTTCATTATTGTGTTGTGATATTGATACACATGCGGTGGTATAAGGATAGGGGTTGATACGCATGCAGTGAGATAAGGTGGGACTTATACGCGTGTTTCTAGTAAGGGAATTACTTGAAGCCACACGGTGAGATAAGGGGGCTAAAACGCATGTAGCTATTTCGGGAAAATGTTCTCATAAATAACTACAAGGCTCACGCGGTGATATTAGGAAGATTGTGATTGTGACTCGTGAAATATGAACATGATGCATGGTACCTATGATTCTTGTTGTACATTTTATGTTAGAAAGGCTTGATGATTTGAACATTTGTTGTTCTTGTTTCCTTATTTCTTTCCATTCGTATTTTGATTGTACTTGGTTACTTGTTGTCTTTATCACATGTATTCTCTTACTTTTAATTGTTGCTTTATTTCCGTTGTTAGCCTTGTATTGATAAGCTGCTTTATTTCCCTTAGTTGACTTTATTTTCTATTGTTATATTATATCAATATCTTGCACAAGTTTCTATGTCTAGTAGGTATCTTGACCTGGCCTCGTCACTACTCTACCGAGGTTAGGCTTGATACTTAATGAGTACAACCGAACCAGTTATTTTGAGTACTAGCTTCCCTTTATGTATTTCAAGACTTTCCATAGCTCTATTTCAGTGTGTGGTCCGTGATGATATTTGAAAATTTTAAATGTGAAATTTTAAATAAAATGTGATTTTTGATTTTAAAAGTAACGAGAGTTGACCACCGTCAAAGTTTTTAGTAAATTATCCCAGATTGGTGTTTTGACGATTTCGGTAGGTTCGTATAATGATTTTGGACATGTACGTATACTTGGTTGGGGTCCCGGGTGACCCGAGGCACTTTTGGCGCTTTATGTGAAAAATTTGAAAAATTATTTTTAAACTTGAAAATCGAGCTTAATGATCGATTCTTGGTAATTGATGTTATTTTCATGATTTGAGATAGCGAGTGTCATGACCCGGAATTCCTATCGTCGGGACCGTGATGGCGCCTAATAGTTCACTTGCTAGGCAAGCCAACGTTAGAACATTTTACTTCTTTTAGCAGTTTAAACAGTAACATTGGTAACGAACTAAAATAACAGATATGTTCTAAGTACAAATACAGAAATTAAACAGCCAATCGTTTATTACAATTCCCTGAATCTTGTGTCACAAGTTCACGAGCTTCTAAAGTAATACACATAAAGGTATGAAATAAGTATAAAGTTGTCTAAATGAAGTTGCACAGCTAAAAGAAAAGAGGATGGAGACTCCATGTGATGTGGGCGCTGAACAACCGTACCTCAAGTCTCCGCAATATCCGATCTGGGCTCACTAATGACCGCTACTGGGACGGTCTCCAAAATCTGCACAATGTGCAGAGTGTAGTATCAGTACAACCGACCCCATGTACTAGTAAGTGTCGAGCCTAACCTCGACGAGGTAGTGACGAGGCTAAGGCAGGGCACCTATACAAAACCTATACACAGTATATATAAAATGACATAATAATAGAAACACATAACAGAACCAAACAGCCAACTGAAACCGATAACCACAACCTCTAGAGTGAACCAGTATCGTCCAGAATTACCAATCCTTACTATATCAGATAATGAAAGAAATACCGGAAAGAAATGCAGTTCAGGAAATAGAAACATATAGTTTTGTTGCGGCGCGACCCGATCCCACCAGATATCACAAAATTCTCCCTTATTCCTCCTTAACAAATACAATAAAAGTAAATAATATATATATGTTCTGGCGCGCAACCCAATCCCACCATATATATATATCAATATCAATAGGATAATTCATCCTTATTTTACCATATCAATCCACCCTTATTCCTCTTGTTGCAGCGTTCAACCCGATCCCGCCGTATAAACATATTCACCATTATTCCTCCATATCAATCCTCCCTTATTCCTCCTGCTGCGATGTACAGCCCGATCCCACATTATCAGTACCAAACACTCAATGTACACAGTCAATTTACAGTCTAAATCACAAGGCCTTTACGATACATAAATACCAAACTGAACCAAGCAAACGAAACCTTGATCAATATCAAATCTACTCAAATGAGACTACACAGCGAGATCAATCCAGCAATTTACGTTTTAAAAGGGTGCAAATAAGTCAAATTAAACAAATAGAAGGGATTAGGGGACCTATGGGAAGAACTAACATAGCTAACTGGAGAAGATGATGATTAACACGTAGCAGTTAAGCTTGGAAGCATTTAGAGCATATAAAAATTAAGACAGGGAATGAAACAATTAAAGGAAAGCTGTAAATCAAGGAAAAACAGATAATTTAGCGACGCATAGGCACTCTTCACCTTGCATATACGCCGTCACATGGATTTCACATAATCAAATAGTTTGAGGGTTCCTAATTCCCTCAAGTCAAGGTTAGACACAACACATACCTCGATCCCCAGGCCACTTACTGCTCGATTACCGCTTTTTCTCTAGTTTCCACCTCTGGACAACTCGTATCTAGCCATAATTAACTTAATAACATCAATTATTGCTAAATAAATCAATTTCAATACATAAATTTAGGTTTCCCAAACTTACCCTCAAAAAAGTCAAAAATTGACCCTGGGACCGCTTGGTCAAAACTTGACGTTTGAACCAAAACCCATTTACCCATTCACCCCCGAACCCGAATATGTAACTAGTTTCGAAATCTGACCCCAAATTGAGGTCTAATATCCAATTTCCCAAAAGTCTCTAATTCTATCCAAACCCCTAATTTCTACCATGAGATTCCTAGATTTTAGGTTGAAATCTTGTAAAATGAAGTGAAAGATTGAAAGAAACGAGTTAAGAATCATTTACCTATGATTTGGGGAAGAAGTAGTCTTTGGAAAATCGCCTAGAGGGTTTCTTGTGTTTGAAAGTTTTAAAAAATGATCAAAATCCCGTCTAAGTCAAGATTTACCAGCTGCAGATGTCGCAATTGAGACCTGAGCTTCACATTTGCAAAGCTCACAAATGCGAGAAAGATATCGCAAATGCGAAACCCTCGCATTTATGCAGCCATTGCAAATGCAAACCATTTGCTCGCAATTGCGAATATTGGACTTCCGAAAATGCGGCATAAACCTCACAAATGCGAGAATACCTAGTCCCAGCACATGCTCGCAAATGCGATGATTCTTCACAAATGCGAGGCTTGCATTTGCGAGCCAGACCTCGCAATTGCGAGACCTGCAGACCTGAAGCACACCAGATATTTTTCCTAAGTTCATTTCACTCTGTAGCCTATTCGAAATTCACCCGAACCCTTGGGGCTCCAAACCAAACATGCACACAAGTTTAAAAATATCATATGAACTTGCTCGTGCGATCAAATTTCCAAAATAAGGCCTAGAACTATGAATTTAGCACCAAACCGCATGAAATTCCCAAGAACACTTTGAAATTCCTATTTTCACATCCGAATGTCCGAATCACGCAAAATCAGTTCCGTTTCTCACCAAATTTCACAGATAAGGTATAAATATCATAACGGACCAGTACCGGGCTCCGGAAAAAAAATACGGACCCGATACCAACAAGATCAAACGTTAACCAATTTCTTAAAATCATTAAATTTTCAGTCTTTCAATTTTCAACAAAAAATTATATCCCGAGGTAAGGACCTCGGAATTCAATTCTGGGCATATGCCTAGGTCCCATATTTCACTACGGACCCACCAGGACCGTCAAAATACGGGTCCGGGTCCGTTTACTCAAAACGTTGACCTAAGTCAACTAAAACCAACTTTTAAGGCCAAAAATTATTATTTCATCAATTTTCAACATAAAAGCTTTTCGGAAACACGCCCGGACTACACACGCAAATTGAGAAGGGTAAAAATAAGATTTTTAATGTTAAAGAGTGCATAGTTGTGTTCTAAAACATAAGATGACGTTTTGGGTCATCACAATCTCCACCTCTAAAATAATCGTTCGTCCTCAAACGGACATAGGAAAGCACCTGAACTGGTGAATAGGTGGGGATATCTACTCCGCATGTCCGACTCAAACTCCCAAGTAGCTGCCTCAACAGGATGACCTCTCTACTGCACACGAACTGAAGGATAACTCTTTGATCTCAACTGACGAACCTGCCAGGCTAGAATAGCCACTGGCTCCTCCTCATAAGTCAAATCCTTGTCCAACTGGACAGAGCTAAAATCTAACACGTGGGATGTGTCACCGTGATATTTTTGGAGGAAATGCAAGTCTATAAGCCACGTCTACCACTCTATCGAGAATCTCATAAGGCCCGATATACCTAGGGCTCAACTTGCCCTTCTTTCCAAACCTCATAACACCCTTCATAGGTGACACCCGAAGAAACACCCTCTCCTCGACCATGAATTCCACATCACGAACTCTACGGTCGGCATAAATCTTTTGCCTAGACTGAGCTGCGCGAAGTCGATCCTGAATAATCTTGACCTTATCCAAGGCCTCATGTACTAGATCAGTACCCAACAACCGAGCCTCCCCCGGCTCAAACCACCAACTGGCGATATGCACCGCCTACCATATAATGCCTCATAGGGAGCCATCTGAATGCTCGAGTGGTAGCTGTTGTTGTAGGTGAACTCTGCAAGGGGCAAGAATTAATCCCACGATCCTCCAAAGTCTATAACACAAGCGCGAAGCATATCCTCCAAGATCTGAATAGTATGCTCGGACTGCCCATCCATCTGAGGATAAAATGTTGTGCTCAGATCAACCTGCGTACCCAACTCATGTTGTACTGCCCTCCAGAAATGCAAGGTAAACTTCGTACCTCAATTAGAAATTATAGACATGGGCACACCACGAAGACAGACGATCTCCAGAATATAAACTCCACCAACCGCTCCGAAGAATAGGTAACTGCCACAGGAATATAGCGTGCTGACTTAGTCAGCCTATCCACAATGACCCAAACAGTGTCGAACTTCCTATGAGTCTGTGGGAGTCCAACAACAAAGTACATAGTGATATGCTCCCACTTTCACTCAAAAATCTCCATCTGCTGAACCAAACCACCGGGTCTCTGATGCTCATACTTCACCTGCTGAAAACTCAAGCACCGAGCTACATAAGCAAATATATCCTTCTTCATCCTCCTCCACCAATAATGCTATCGCAGGTCCTGGTACATCTTGGGACTCCCGGGTGAATAGAATACCGAGAACTGTGGGCCTCCTCAAGGATCAACTCATGAAGCCCATCAATATTAGGCACACCCACACGACCCTGCATCCTCAAAACCCTGTCATCTCCAACAGTAATATGGTTGGCACTACGTGTCGCACTGTGTCCCTAAGGACCAACAAATGAGGGTCATCATATTGCAAATCTCTGATACGCTCAAACAAGGAAGATCGAGCGACTGTGCAAGCTAGAACATGGTTGACCTCTGAAATATCCAACCTCACAAACTAGTTGGCCAAGGTCTGAACATCTGAAGCTAGCAGCGTCTCACCGATTGGAATGAACGCAAGACTGTCCATACTCACTGCCTTCCTACTCAATGCGTCGGCCACCACATTGGCCTTCCCCGGATGATACAAGATGGTGATATCATAGTCTTTCAATAGCTCCAACCACCTTCTCTGCCTCAAATTTAGATCCTTTTTCTTGAACAAATATTGAAGGTTGCGATGATCCGTGAAAATCTCACACGACACGCCATAAAGATAGTGCCTCCAAATCTTCAGCGCATGAACAATGGCTGCCAACTCTAAATCATGGACAGGGTAATTCTTCTCATAAACCTTCAGTTGCTGAGGCGCATATGCAATCACCCTGCCCTCCTGCATCAATACTGCTCCGAGCCTAACATGGGGGCATCAAAATATACAGTGTAAGATCCTGAACCTGATGGTAATACCAACACTGGCGCTGTAGTCAAAGCTGTCTTGAACTTCTAAAAGCTCGCCTCACACTCGTCTGACCATCTAAATAGGGCACTCTTATGAGTCAACTTGGTCAATGGAGCTGCTATAGATGAAAAATTCTCCATAAATGGACGGTAATAACCCGCCAAACCCAAGAAGCTCTTGATCTCCGTTGCTGAAGTTAGTCTAGGCCAGTTCTTGACTGCCTTAATCTTCTTGGGATCTACCTGAATGCCCTCTACTAATACGAGGTGGACCAAGAAAGCAACTGAATCCAACCAAAGCTCGCACTTCAAAAATTTAGCATACAACTGGATGTCCCTCAGAGTCTGGAGCACTATCCTAACGTGCTGCTCATGCTCCTCCTGACTGCGGGAGTATATCAAGATGTCATCAATAAACACAATAACAAAGGAATCCAAATAAGGCTTGACACTCGGATCATCAAGTCCATAAATGTTGTTGGGGCATTGGTCAACCTAAAGGACATCACCAGAAACTCATAGTGCCCATACCGCGTCCGAAAAGCTGTCATAGGGACATCAGATGCTCTAATCCTCAACTGATGGTAGCCAGATCTCAAATCAATCTTCGAAAACCCCTGGAACCCTAAAGTTGATCAAATAAATCATCAATCCTCGACAACAGATACTTGTTCTTGATGGTAACTTTGTTCAATGCCGATAATCTATACACATCCTCACAGACCCATCCTTCTTCTTCACAAACAAAATTGGTGCACCCCAGAGCGAGACACTAGGTCTAATGAAGCCAACTGTTCCTTCAATTCTTTGAACATTGGTGGGTCCATTCGATATGGCAGAATGGAGGGCTGAGTGCCCGGAGCCAATTCAATACGAAAGTCAATATCCCTATCGGGTAGAATCCCTGGCAGGTCTGCAGAAAATATCTCTGGGAACTCACGAACAACAGGCACAGAATCCGTAGAAGGAACCTCAACACTAGAATCACGAACATAAGCAAAATAGGCCAAACACCCCTTCTCGACCATACGCCGAGCCTTCATATAAGAATTAACCCTGCTGGTAGAATGGCCAGGAGTCCCTCTCCACTCTAATCGAAGCAACCCCGGCAAGGCAAAGGTCACTTTCTTGGCGTGACATTCCAAAATAGCGTGATAAGGTGACAGCCAATCCATACCCAATATAACATATAAATCTACCATATCTAAGAGCAGAAGGTCTACGCTGGTATCAAGACTCCTAATAGTGACCACACATGAACGATATACATGATATATGACCATAGCATCCCCCACATGTGTGGACACATATATAGGGGCACTCAAGGAATCAGGAGGCACAAAAAATATGAAGCAAAATAAGTTGACACGTAGGAGTAAGTAAGACCCCGAAACAAATAGAACTGAAGCATCTCTACTGCAAACTAAAACGGTACCTGTAATGACAGCATCGGATGAATCAGCCTTGGGTCTGACTGGAAAAGCATAACATCAGATCTGGGCCCAACCACTCAGAACCATATATCTGGCGAGCCTCCACCTCTAATGGCCTGACCTCCACCTCTAACAATCTGGCCCCTACCTCTGGCTGGATGAGGAGGCAGTGCAACAACTGGTGCCAGAACCGTGGCATGAGAACCCTGATGCTATGGCTGAACACCCAATAATCTCAGGCATGTCCTCCGGATATGCCCATAATCATGACACTCGAAACATCCATCCTAATATTGTGGCTGTGGAAATTGAGACTGACCCGGACGAGCCAGCTGACCAGGATAATAAATTTGAAGAAGAAATGCTTTGATAGGAGCTGGTGGTGCACTATAGGCTGGGTACCTAGAAGGAGGTACATAAGAACTACGACTCCGTGAAGCACTGTGGGATTCCTGAAGCGCTGAATTGTAAAGACCCGTAAAATTTCATGGTTAAAAATAATGCCTAAAATGGTCCCCGTGTTGTTATAACTGTAGAATTCTTAAAATGGACCCTTTTTGAGTAAAAAGTACCCCGGGACTTAAAACATAAAATTTTCCAGAGTTGTGTTGTTATGCGACGCACTATGCGATCACATAACAGGTATGTGGACCACATAGTGGTCGCATACATGGACAGTCTGCTGTCCAATTTGAGGACAGCTATGCGGCCCAAGATGCAATCGCATTTTGAGAATGCGGACCGCATAGTTGTCGCATTCTTGCACCTCCATTTTTGCGGAGGAGGTTGTGCGACACACTATGCGATTGCATAACAGGTATGCGGATCGCATAGTGGTCGCATACATGGGCAGTCCGGTTTCTTTTTGGCCCATTTGAGGGCCATTTATGCGACAGGAATGCGGACCGCATAGCAGGAATGCGATCGCATTTCCTGACCGCATTTCTGCTTCGGGACTTTTAAAATTCTAATTTTTATACCCCAACCCCAGTTCATTAAAACACTTACCCCTTTCCATTTTAACGATTTTTTTGAAAAAATAGTGAGAGGGAAGAGAGAGTTCTTGAGCGAGAAGGTTCCATATTCACCCAAATATTGATTCTTCACTATCACTCGGGCCTGGATGTTATTGACTAATTGTCATCTTCTTCACTCTAAGAGCTGAGTTTAATTCTCAGGTTTTGGCTAAAAAGGGTAGAACACATAAATTGATTCTTGGAAATAAAAGCTGATACCTTGCATGCATGTAAGTTAAACTCCCTAATCTAGTAAAGGGAAACGAGTTTGGGTAATTAATCACAAAAAAAGGGGTTAGCTAACCTAAAGGACCACATAGTATTTGATAAAATGCCAAATGAGTTCAAGGTTCCTACCTCTAAGTTTGAATGTGTCACATTGTAAACTAGATTGTAGGCGTTAGAAGGTCCGGTGATTTGGGATAGAAATTAAAGGAGAAATTCCAACTCGAGGTATGTATGGCTAACTTTAATCTTCGTAGAGTCGCCTTGTTTGTGTCCGAGCGTTCGGTGTGAGTTTCTGGCTTATGCATATGTGAATCGATTGTTCTAATGTGTTGAAGCGTATGATTTTGTTCTCTGATTGTCCTAGTTTATTTCCATGCCACCATGCTATATGAGATTGTGAAAAGGTGATTCTTTGTGCTCATTCTATCATGTGCAAAGCTCGTTAAATTTTGAATAAATTGGTATGAGAGGATGTGCTGCAAAACGAAAGAATGATAACGAATCAAATTGTTGAATGTATCTAAGTGCTAAATGTTGTGTAGCAGGTAATGGAGGGAAAATGTGGATTTACCTAATTGAGCTATATGTTGATGGTATGCCATATATGACTCATCGTTTAGTATAGATTACTATGCCCTTGATTTCACATGGTTATTTAGTTGTTACGAATGTATATTCTTGATGATGAAAATCCTTGTGATTAAATTGATTGGTTGATGTTGCTATCAAATGTAATTGTAAGGTGGGATCAGGTTGCACGCCGCAACAGAATTGTAAGGTGGGATCGGGTTGCACGCCGCAACAGAAGTAATAAGAGTGTAATGTGATTGTGCGATGGGATCGGGTTGCACGCCGCAACAGAAGAAATAAGGGTAAAATATGGTTGTAAGGTGGGATCGGGTTGCGCGCCGCAACAGGGGAACAATTGAAATAAGGAAATATGAAAACCTCATTTGTGATTCTCTGTATCTTAGTGCAATATTTGTTTGGGTTTCTTTAACTGCCTCTTATATGTGTATTGCTTGATTTTACATATGTAAAGTTTGTCTTTACATACTAGTACTATTCAATAGTACTAAAGTCCCTTTTACCGGGGGTGCTACATCTTTTATATAGATGTAGGTGGTTCTATACCAGGTAGCTCAGTCCGCCATTAGTGGCGCCTCCTCTTCATCTCTTCAGCAGATCTGGTGAGCCCCATTTCCTCTCGGGGCCGTGTGTCAAGTTGGAATAGAAGTCTTTGACATGTTTAGGGTTCATCCTAAACATATAAATAGACCCAAGAACATCACATTAAAGGGGATTTTCGTTTGGGAACCTTGGATATAGGAACACACCACGTTGAATGAGGATTCTACTTAGTTTCTCTTCTCTTCTTTTAGTTTTATAGTTTGTTAGTTCTAGAGTATTGGGTGTTACATGAACGTTGTAGTTGAAGCTTGAATTATTCTTATTGTTTATCTTAATTGGTTTGTTTATTCAATCTTGTGCTTAATTATTCAATTGCTTGATCACAATTGACTACTATCTACGAATCTAGGGTTGAACTCGGGAGAGGGAATTCTAGATTGCATATAAGATTGGGTAGAGCAAGATCTTAACCCTTCAGGGGAGCGGATTTGCAGTTAGGATAGGAATATACCTAATCGCCTTGCTTGGTTATTATACGGGAATTATTAATGCGTTCTTGTTAATCCTGATTCCATAGGAATATAGGCATTAGGTTAACTTGAATAGGCGAGTTGTACTTCGGGAGAAGACTACGAGCAATATTAACCTCGTCAATCAATAAACCTGATTAGAAGATTTAGGTTGAAAACTCAACGTGATTGTTTAACAACCCATAACTCTAGAATATCAATTTACCTTGAATTAGTCTTTAAGTTAGTTGTCTATTTAATCTTTTGATTTACTACTTTAGATTAATTCTAGTAAATGTTTGTTTGAGTCAGTTTAGTTGATAGTTAATCACAAGTCCCTGTGGGTACGATATCTGGACTTCAATTCCTATATTACTTGTCGACCACGTACACTTGCGTGTGCATTGGGAAATCAACCAACAGGTTTTAAAAGTGTCCTAGGATGTCTCGGAGCCGTGTCTAGTAAAGCCCTTCTTATCAGTCTGTTGTGGACCACATCTATAATTAGGGGGCTGCATGGACATTTAGGAAAAATACCCTTTATTGTTATTTTGTATCGTGCGATGTGGTGGAAGGTGAGGTTGTCTATCTCTAACTCGTGCATTGTTCCAATTTTCAGTAAATGGCACCCAAGAAGAGAGCTCAACTCGGCCTAGAGGCCAATGCCACCCCAGGAGTGGTCGTGAATTCCTTATCTGATGGTGCGGGTGAGAATGATTACCCGACTCTGAATCTGCCTGACTTTTCCATCCCAGGCCAGGCTATTCCTATTCCTGCTCCAGTGGAGGGTGCTACAGTCCCTCCCGCTGATGTTCCTGATCCTTCCTCAGTCCCAGCTTCCGGTCCCAGTATTTCTATTGGGGACCTCAGGGGAGGTATGCAGATGTTGACTCAGCTAGTGGCCTCCCAGGCCCAAAGATCACATGCTTCCCCTGCATCCTCTAGCGAGCAAGGGGATTCTTCAGGTTCCAGAGTCAACCAGTTTCTGCGGTTAGCCCCTCCAGAGTTCACAAGCACCGACCCAGAGGCTGATCCTCTGGAGTTCATTGATGAGATGTGCAAGACCCTCTGAGTTACGAGGGCTACTGAGACAGAGGGGGTTGAGTTGGCTTCCTATCATCTGAAGGGAGTTGCATATTCATGTTTTGAAATGTGGGAGAGTTCTCGTGGAGAGGGGAGCCCTCCGGTGAGGTGGGAGGAGTTTGTGGATGCCTTTATGGATCATTTCTTGCCTGCCGAGATTATGGCAGCTCGTGCTACAGAGTTTGAGGCCCTTAAGCAGGGCAACATGAGTGTGTGGGAGTATCATATGGAGTTTGTGCGCTTGTCCAAATATGCTCATCACATGGTTTCTACAATGGAGGCTAGAGTTCGTCGGTTTGGTCAGGGCCTTGGTCCCTTGGTTATTAATGAAGCTGCTACAGCTGCTCTGCATTCAGATATGAACTACAGGAAGATTGTGGGATTTGACCAGGCTACGGAGGTTCGGAAATTAAAGATAAGAATGGAGAGGGAGAGTAGTAGTAGGCCCGGTTAGCGGGCAATCCTGGGAGTTCAGTTGGAGGAGGGAGATCGGCCCTTGGGAGAGGGTCATCAGGGCCATCTCAGTCCTATGCTCAGTCCTCAGCAAGCACCGCCATCAGGGCACAGTTATCAGTAGGGAGGTCGCGTTGGACCAGGTTCATACAGCAGGAGGTTCCATCAGTCGGGTCATCCAGGTGGGAGGTTCCAGAAGCAGCGGAGGGCCCCATGCCCTAAGTGCAGGAGGTTTCATTCTAAGCCATGTTACTTGGAAATACTGATATGCTATAGGTGTGGAGTGAGAGGCCATTTTCAGCGAGACTGTCGTTCACCCCGTCAGGGAACAGGTAAGGGCACTGCTCAGGTTCTTCAGCCGCTACATATTTAACACGCCCTCCGGCCCGCGTCTCTCTAGCTCTAGCAGGGCGCGGTACAGCTAAGGGTGGAGCACGGGGTCAAGGGGGACCCAGTCGGTTCTATGCTTTGAGTGGTCGCAGAGTGCGGAGGCTTCTCCAGATGTTGTCACAGGTATTCAGACTGTTCAGTCACATGATGTTTATACTCTTACTGATCCCGGGTCTTCTTTGTCATATGTTACTTCATTTATTGCTTCAAGTTTTGGGATAGAACTAGAACAGCTTCATGAGTCGTTCTCTGTGTCGAATCCGGTTGGTGATTCTATTATGGCTGCGCGAGTCTATAGGAATTGTGTTCTCACGGTGTGTGGTCGGGATACCACGGCCGATCTTATAAATTTAGAAATGGTAGATTTTGATGTAATTATGGGGATGGATTGGCTCTACTCATGCTTTGCTAAACTCGATTGCCGAACCAGAATTATGAGGCTTGAGTTTCCTAATGAACCAGTTATCAAGTGGGAGGGGAATAATGTTGTGCCAAGAGGTAGGCTTATTTCCTACCTTAAGGCCTCAAGAATGATCAGAAAAGGGTGCATCTACCATTTGGTCCGGGTTACGGACACCACTTCAGAGGTGCCTGCTCCCGAATCTGTGCTTGTTGTGAATGAGTATCTAGAAGTATTTCCGGATGAGCTTCCTGGAGTTCCGCCAGATAGAGAGATTGAATTTTGGATTGATGTATTGCCAGATACGCAACCAATATCTATTCCACCCTACAGGATGGAGCCAGCGGAGCTGAGAGAGTTGAAAGAACAATTGAAATATCTATTGGAGAAGGGTTTCATTCGGCCAAGTGTGTCGCCTTGGGGTGCACCGGTTCTTTTTGTCAGGAAGAAGGATGGACCGCTTCGGATGTATATTGATTATCGGCAGATCAACAAGGTCACTATCAAAAACAAATATCCATTGCCTCGGATAGATGACTTTTTCGGCCAGTTGCAAGGTGCTAAGTTCTTCTCAAATATTGATTTGCGGTTCAGGTATCACCAGTTAAAGATCAAGGAGAAGGATGTTCTTAAGACTACCTTTAGGACTCGATATGGGCTCTTTGAATTTCTGGTAATGTCTTTTGGGCTAACCAACGCCCCAACAGCTTTTATGGATCTTATGAATCGGGTTTTCAAACCGTTTCTTGACTCCTTTGTGATTATCTTCATTGACGATATCCTTGTTTATTCGCAAATTCAGGAAGATCATGCTACTCGCCTCAGGGCAGTTGTGTAGACTCTTCATCAGCACCAGTTGTATGCAAAGTTTTCAAAATATGAATTTTGGCTAGAATCAGTCACCTTTTTGGGCCATGTTGTTTCCAGGGAAGGGATTCGGGTTGATCTCCAAAATATTGCAGCGGTAAAGGATTGGCCTAGAGATTCGGGTTTATCCCCAAAATATGCCTCCGACCCCGACAGAGATTCACAATTTCTTGGGTTTGTCTGGATATTATTGGAGGTTCGTGGAGGGATTCTCTACCCTCGCCTCCCCATTGACTAAGCTGACGCAGAAAATGGTTAAGTTTCAGTGGTCCGATGCTTGCGAAAATATATTTCAAGAATTGAAATCAAGATTGAGTTCGGCGCCAGTGTTGACCTTGCCAGAAGGTTTAGAAGGGTTTGTGGTGTATTATGATGCTTCAAGGGTTGGTTTGGGGTGTGTATTGATGCAATGCGGTAAGGTAATAGCGTATGCTTCAAGACAGCTCAAGAATCACGAGAAGAGTTACCCGACGCATGATTTGGAGCTTAGGGCGGTTGTGTTTGCATTGAAGATCTGGCGGCATTATCTTTATGGGGTCCATGTGGACGTGTTCACAGACCACAAGAGTCTTCAGTATTTATTCAAACAGAAGGAGTTGAATTTAACGCAGCGGAGGTGGTTAGAATTGCCCAAGGATTATGATATGAATATTTTGTACCATCCAAGAAAGACGAATATGGTAGCCGACTCTCTTAGTCGGTAATCCATGGGTAGCTTGGCTCATTTGGTAGCAGGTCAGAGGCCTTTGGCTCGGGAGATTTATCAGTTGGCCAGTCTGGGGGTATTTCTTTCAGCCTCAGATGAAGGGAATGTCGTGGTGCGTAATGGAGCGGAGTCTTCGCTTGTAGCGGAAGTCAAGGGAAAGCAATTTAGGGATCCAGCTTTGGCACAGTTGAGAGAAGCAATTATCAATCACAAGACTACAACATTTTCACTCGGCCATGATGGCGGTGTTTTGTGGTGCCAAGAGAGGCTGTGTGTTCTGGATGTGGATGATCTTCGGGAGAGAGTTATGGCAGAGGCTCACAATTCCAGGTATACTGTACACCCAGGTTCTACGAAGATGTACCACAATCTCAAGGAGATTTATTGGTGGAATGGTATGAAGAGGGGTGTGGCGGACTTTGTGACTAGTTGTCCAAATTGTCAACAAGTGAAGGTCGAGACTCAGAGGCCCGGTGGGTTGGCACAGCTTATGGAAATGCCGACGTGGAAATGGGAAATGATCAATATGGACTTTGTGGTGGGGTTACCTCGCACTCAGCGCAAGTTCGACTCAATTTGGGTGATAGTGGATCGACTCACGAAATCAGCTCACTTCTTGCTAGTCAAGTCCACAGATACTGCGGAATAGTACGCTCGGTTGTATATCAAGGAAATATTCAGACTCCATGGCACTCTAGTATCTATTATCTCGGATTGAGGGGCCCAGTTCCCAGCTAACTTTTGGAAGAGATTTCAGCAAGGTTTGGGTACGCAGGTAAATCTCAGCACAACGTTGCACCCACAGACTAATGGGCAGGAAGAGCGGACCATTCAGACACTTGAAGATATGTTACGGGCTTATGTATTAGATTTCAAGGGTAGCTGGGATGATCATTTGCCGCTTATAGAATTTGCTCATAATAAAAGTTTACATGCTAGTATTCAGATGGCCCCATTTGAGGCATTGTACGGAAGGAGGTGTAGGTCTCCGATTGGATGGTTCGAGGTTGGTGAGGCGGAACTGCTCGGACCGGATCTTGTGCACCAAGCTATGGAAAAAGTTAAAGTCATTCAGGAGAGGACGAAGATTGCTCAGATTTGTCAGAAATCATATACGGATGTTCGTCGAAGAGATTTGGAGTTTCAAGTAGATGATTGGGTATTCTTGAAGGTGTGTCCCATGAAAGGAGTGATGCGGTTTGGGAAGAAAGGGAAATTTATCCCAAGGTATGTCGGGACATGTAGGAATGCTCAAAGGATAGGACAGGTGGTGTATAGGCTGGAATTCCCCCCTGAGATGTCATTAGTGCACCTGGTGTCTCATGTGTCTATGCTGAAGAAGGTAGTTGGAGATCCATCTGTCAACGTGCCGGTTGAGACCATTGAAATTAATTAAAAGTTGTCATATGAAGAGGTTCCGGTTGCTATTCTTGATAGGCAAGTTCGTAGGTTGAGGAACAAAGAGGTCGCTTCAGTTAAGGTATTATGGCGGAGTCAACAAGTCGAAGAAGCCACGTGGGAAGCGGAAAATGAAATGAAAGAGAAATATCCCCACTTGTTTGAATAAGTCCGGTAGTGGTTTTAAAAGTTTTCATCTCTAAGAAACTACATTGGGGTCAAATTTTGTGCAAGAACACTCCATTCTCCTAATTACCCTACTACTGTAACTTCTCAAGTTGTTCCATATTTGTGTATGTTGTGATTATTCGGGTAATGTGCAACTCCTTGAAGTAAGATAAATTATGTGCAATTCATGTTATAGTTAAATGATATGCAAGTTTGTGGTGTTGACTGAAATAGGTATAGCATGTTGAATTAATTGAATTGCATACGACATGTTGAGGTAACCCAATTATATGCGAGTTGATGGAGTGACTGGTAATGTGTGGAATTGGTTAAACCTGTATTTCGGGGGCTCTCTAACAGGTGGATAGGCCTATATTCAAAGGAAACTCTGGCGAAATTTCCAAAAATTATCGGAGTTGGTGAAAATTTGGGGGTTGGTTTATTTTGTGTTTTTCCTACTGTAGTGATTCCCCGATCCTCATTCGAGGATGAATGATTTTAAGTGGGGGAGAATGTAAAGACCCGTAAAATTTCATGGCTAAAAATAATGCCCAAATAGGTCCCAGTGTTGTTATAACTATAGAAATTCATAAAACGAGCCCTTTTTGAGTAAAAAGTACCCCAAGACTTAAAAGATAAAATTTTCCAGAGTTGCGCTGTTATGCGACGCACTACGCGATCGTATAACAGGTATGCAGACCGCATAGTGGTCGCATACATGGAAAGACTGCTGTCCAATTTGAGGACGAATATGCGGCCTAAGATGCGATCGCATTTTGAGAATGCGAACCGCATAGCTGTCGCATCCTTGCACCTCCATTTTTGAGGAGGAGGTTATGCGACGCACTATGCGATCGCATAACAGGTATGTGGATCGCATAGTGGTCGAATATCTGGGCAGTCCGGTTTCTTGTTGGCCCATTTGAGCGCCATTTATGCGACAGGAATGCGGACCGCATAGCAGGAATGCGATTCCTGACTGTATTTCTGCTTCGGGACTTTTAAAATTCTAATTTTTATAGCCGAACCCCATTTCATTAAAACACTTACCCCCTTCCATTTTAACGATTTTCTGAACAAAATTGAGAGAGGGAAGAGAGAGTTCTTGAGAGAGAAGGTTCCATCTTCACCCAAAAATTAATTATTCACTATCACTCGGGCCTGGAAGTTATTGAGTAATTGTCATCTTCTTCACTCTAAGAGGTGAGTCCCCACCCCATTTCCTTTTAATTCTCATGTATTGTCCAAAAAGGGTAGACCACATAAATTGATTCTTGGAAATAAAAGCCGATACCTTGCATGCATGTAAGTTAAACTCCCTAATCTAGTAAAGGGAAACGAGTTTGGGTAATTATTCACCAAAAAAAAAGAGTTAGCTAACCTAAAGGACCACATAGTATTTGATAAAATGCCCAAATGAGTTCAAGGTTCCTAACTCTAAGTTTGAATGTGTCACATTGTAAACTAGATTGAAGGCGTTAGAAGGTCCGGTGATTTGGGATAGAAATTAAAGGGGAAATTCCAACTCGAGGTATGTATGGCTAACTTTAATCTTCGTAGAGTCGCCTTGTTAGTGTCCGAGCATTCGGTATGAGTTCCTGGCTTATGCATATGTGAATCGATTGTTCTAATGTGTTGAGGCGTAAGATTTTTGTTCTCTGATTGTCCTAGTTGATTTCCATGCCACCATGCTATCTGAGATTGTGAAAAGGTGATTCTTTGTGCTCATTCTATCATGTGCAAAGCTCATTAAATGTTGAATACATCGGTATGAGAGGATGTGCTGCAAAACGAAAGAATGATAACGAATCAAATTGTTGAATGTATCTAAGTGCAAAATGTTGTGTAGCAGGTAATGGAGGGGAAATGTGGATTTATCTAATTGAGCTATATGTTGATGGTATTCCGTATATGACTCACTGTTTGGTATAGATTACTATGGCCTTGATTTCACATGGTTATTTAGTTGTTACGAATGTATATTCTTGATGATGAAAATCCTTGTGATTGAATTGATTGGTTGATGTTTCTATCAAATGTAATTGTAAGGTTGGATCGGGTTGCACGCCGCAACAGAATTATAAGGTGGGATCGGGTTGCACACCGCAACAGAAGTAATAAGGGTGTAATGTGATTATGAGATGGGATCGGGTTGCACGCCACAACAGAAGAAATAAGGGTGGAATATGATTGTAAGGTGGGATCGGGTTGCGCGCCGCAACAGGGGAACAATTGAAATAAGGAAATGTGAAAACCTCATTTGTGATTCTCTGTATCTCTGTGCAATATTTCTTTGGGTTTCCTTAACTGCCTCTTATATGGGTAGTGCTTGATTTTACATAGAGTAAAGTTTTTCTGTACATACCAGTACTATTCAATGGTACTAAAGTCCCTTTTTCCGGGGGCGCTACATCTTTTATAGCAGGTAGCTCGGTCCGCCGTTAGTGGAGCCTCCTCTTCTTCTCTTCAGCAAATTTGGTGAGCCCCATTTCCTCTCGGGGCCGTGTGTGGACTATGTCATTCTCTTTTGCTTATGTTGTAAAAGGTATAGCCGGGGCCTTGTTACCGGCAAGTCTATGTAAACTCCTAGTACTCTTAGAGGCTCCATAGACACAAGGTGGGTTGTATATATGTATGTATATTTTGGGCTGCAGTCATATTCACTCATGATCATGGATCGCATTGGAAATGTTGAATGTAACTTGTATGTTTTGGTATTATCAACTGCTAAAATGTTAATGAAGAAATGAACTTAAGTTGTAAACCCATGCTCAATCTTTAATTTGCTACTTCCTACCGAATATTATATCTTATGAACACAGGGTAATGCGTTGGGTAACAAAGGAAATCCAGGTCAGCTTGACCGGGCTCATCTGGTTCGGCGCCGGTCTCGTCCCTCGATTTTGGGGTGTGACATGAATGGAACGTCTTAGGAGGATGGCCTCTAGTAAAAGAACCCCTGCCTCCAGATGAGGCACCACAGAATCCATCGGAATGACGAGGTCTATTGTCTGACCCCTGACCTCCCTGTCCAAGAACCATCTCGACTCGTCTGGTGACATTAGCCGCATCTTGGAAAGAAATCTCGTTCCCATCCTCCTTAGCCATCTGCAATCTAATAGGCTGAGCAAGTCGCTCAATAAACCTCCTTACCCTCTCTCTCTATGTGGGAAGCAAAAGAATAGCACGGCGGGCCAAATCCACAAAACGGGTCTCATACTGAGTAACAGTCATGCTGCCCTGCTGAAGACGCTTGAACTGACGACGGTGCTCCTCTCTCAAGGTGATAGGCTGAAACTTCTCTAAGAAGAGATGTGAGAACTTGTCCTAAGTAACAGCAGGCGACCCAGTTGGTCTGGTCAACAAATAATCCCACCACCATTTCTTAGCGGAACCATTCAACTGAAAATCATTAAAGTCGACCCCATTGGTCTCCAATATACCCATGTTCCGAAGAACCTCATGACAGCTATCAAGATACTCCTGGGATCCTCTTAAGTAGCACCACTGAAATAGATTGGAAAGAGCTTGGTAAACCTATCCAATCTCCACAAAGCCTTAGAAGACATAGTTGACCCATCATCGGGCTGTGCCGCAGCAACCGCCTGAACTACTACGACTGGATGAGCTGCTGGAGTCTGAAACTAGGGAGCCATCTTCTCCGTAGTGTGAGTAGGAGGATTCTGTGCTCCTCCTCCAGCCTAAGATACGGCTGGTGCCATGGGGAATGCGCCAGTTGTCACGCCCCAAACTAGGGGAGGCACGACTGGAATTCGATACTGTATTCGATCGAGTTAACAACTAAACATACTAACTAACTAAACTGGGGGCCCAACAGATCGGGCAGCATAACATCTGAAATACTAAGCCTGGACAGTTAAGGTCATGACCTGAATAACAATAAGCCATATAAACAAAGGTAGACAAGCAAAAATAATAAAGTACTAGCTGGCCGACGAGGCCGCGACTGAAGACATACATGCCTACACACATATATATACATGCCAAGCCTATGGTCTGGAGACTGAAAGCTGCAAAAAGAAACCCAGAATACTATGTCCACAATAGCCTCTAAGAGTGTCATAAGCGCTGTCGAGACAAGGCCCCGACTATACCCAAACTATACAACAAAAGTAACCATCCTATGGAAGCTCCAGGAAGAGGTGGAGCTTACCGACTCACAGCTGAACCCCGAAATCCTAGCGGAGGGGTCGATCAGAGTCCCTACCTGGACCTGCACGCACGAAACAAAAATGCAGTGTCCCCAGGCAACGGGACATCAGTACAAATAAAAATGTACTGCTATGTAAGGCAAAAAGTAGAATCATACATAGCTGATGTAAAAAAGGTAATAGACATACCACCTGACACTGAAACTCTGATAGCCTCCATGGCCGACATCCGACCTCATAGTAATCAAATATGCATGGTATGCTCGTGTAATCGTATGTCATGAATACATATATATTGATGCAAATGCATGACATACCCAACCAAATGCTAGCAATGGCGGTCTCTCCCGGTATCTAACTGGTATCATATTGCCAACATGTGGCCATCTGTACAATATATATAGTTTTTCGGGCAAATAGGCCCCTTACCTCCGATTATAGGTCGAAGTCCATGCATAATATGCCATGTATGATATGAACTTTGAATGCACATAATAGTCCATAACAAGAACTTAGTCAATCTTGGCTCATTGGTAATCTTATTCTCATAATCTCATAATCACCTTCGTATTGCATACAAATGTCTCGTGGAACCTCATATGTTTCTTTTTTATAAGCTTGAAAACTTAACTCGACTTTTAGAAAGATAACTTAACTCTGAAGATGTTCATAAAAAGTTTAAGGTGGTTCACTTAGTCCTTATACCTGATTTCTTGATAATTAGTAAAAGAAAGTATTTCAAAAATCAAGTGTTTTAGTAGTTTAAACATAAAAATTATATTTGAGATTTTTGGGAATCGACGTATCACTTTAGATATTTTAAAATACACTTTAACAAGGAATAAGTACTAACCGAAAATACTAAATGCCTTTATTTTTCAGTCACACAACCCAAATACGAATAAGAAATCATATATATGGACATATAGTTAAGAAAGCCGGCAAAATGACATATATAGATGTCGAATACCCTATTTAACCGAACGAGTGGAATATCAACCTAATAGTATCATCAAAATTCTTCAGCTACAATCCCAATGCCTTTCTCAGAAGATCTTCCTAGCAATAGAATAGTAAAATACCACATTTGGCGTCTTAGGAATTTCCCAGAATTCGTGCTAAAAGGAAGGACGGAGCTTAGCCTTAACATATCTTTCCAACGAACGTCCGAATGCCGGTAGTTCCTTCACGAACGTTGTTCATTACGTCCTAAGATTCACAAACACTATATATATGCAGCTAATATGCACCTATAAACATTTCATAATTGAGTTTAAATCGGCAGATTTTCCATATGACCCTAACTTGACGAAACGTCCGTAGAACTTTGTAAAAACGATCATAAAAGAGTCCGAAGATGATTACCTTGGCAAACCAAGTATAAATATTGAAGAACCAGCAAGAATAATAAGTTCCTATCTTCCAAAAATAGCTCCAAACACAGCTAATAGAAGGGGGAAACGATTGCAAAGCGTAGAGATTGTGTTTCTAGGCACGGGGGCTAACTTTAACGATAGAAATCGTTAAAAATGCACCTTAATCACTCAAGAACACCATCGAACCCTCTCTTCAGCTTTCTCACTGTTTTGGGACGAAGATGAAATGTTTTGGGGTCTTAAAATTCGGATTTTCCGACTTATACTACTTGTTTGACCCGACCCGGTTCGTGACCCGGTTTCAGCCTGGACAGTCCGTGGTAAAACAGTCATAACTTCTTACTCCGATGTCGGTTTGATGTGAGTTTTTTTTGGTTGCGAACTAGACTCGTAGACCTTCGATTAGGTAGTTTTTGGGTCCTATAANAACCCGGTTTCAGCCCGCACAGTCCGTGGTAAAACAGTCATTACTTCTTACTCCAATGTTGTTTTGATCTGAGGTTTTTTTGGTTGAGAACTAGACTCGTAGACCTTTGATTCGGTAGGTTGTAGATCTCATAACTCTTTATATATTGGGAGAAATGATCTGATACCTTTGACTCAAAGTTTAGAAAATTTATTAGAGAAATTTACGATAACTTTTGCCGAACTTTATTTCGCAACTTGCTTGACTCCAAAAATTAACATGTGACCAGTGTGATATTATAATACCTCATAAAACACTATTCTTAGCATATTAGACACTCTTAGTCTTATCCCACAGGTGCAATTTAACTTAAACCTTCCGAACGCGCGGGTTGCTACCCGAGTCATTTCTTTAACCACGAACCTTTGTTTAAGGGATTCCTTTGACCTAAAGCTTTAGTTTTGTTCCTTGATATTACCACACATTTTCAGTCTTATTCTCTCAATGTGCTATACCCAATCATATATACTTTATATAACCACGCCATGTTACGTATATTACGTAAGAGAAGAGAGAAAAAAACACATGGGGTCTCACAGTCTCCCCCCTTAAGAACATTCGTCCGCAACTGGGTCAAGTCAATTCCTTGGTTTCATTTCTTTTTCGCTAATATGTTATTTGCGAGGCTATATTTGTTACATTTGCAAAGCATAAATCAAATTCTGAAGATTCCAACTACTAGGCTTCGTATTGCTATCTCGTAATAAGAAATTTAAATTGTACTTTCAAGTCATTTAAAATCCAATTAAGTTGTTGTAAAGAAATAATTGCCAATTATTTAAATGCGACTCACCTTAAGTCGTAAATAGGTGGGGGTACTTCTTCCTCATTTCCTCCTCAGCTTCCTACATCATTTCCTCGATGTTGTTATTTCGCCATAACACTTTCATGGAAGCCACTTCTTTAGTTCAAAGCTTTCTTACCTGCCGATCTAAAATAGCTACTGGTACCTCTGCATAAGATAAGTCTTCAGCAATGTGAATATCCTCAATGGGCGTAATACGTGAAGGATCTCCAATGCACTTCCGCAACATAGATACATGAAACACAGGATGGACTGCTTCCAATTCTGAAGGCAAATCAAGCTCGTACGCCACCCTACCAATCCTCCGAATAATCTTATACGGTCCAACATACCTGGGGCTGAGCTTCCCCTTCTTTCCAAATCGCATGACGCCCTTCATAGGCGATACTTTCAGGAAAACCCAATCTTTTACATCAAACTCTAAGTCTCGTCGTCGAACATCTGCATAAGACTTCTGCCGACTTTGTGCTGTACGCAGTCGATCTCTAACCGGTCTCTAATAAGTTTTACCTTTTCTATTACTTGCTGGACTAAATTAGGACCTAGCAACTCTGCTTCCCCAACCGATCGGCGACCTACACTTCCGCCCGTATAGTGCTTCGTAAGGATCCATCTGAATACTAGCTTGGATTTTGTTATTATAAGCGAAATCAATAAGAGGTAGATGATCATCCCAACTTCCTTTAAAAACTAGCACGCAGGCACGTAACATATCCTCAACTATCTGAATAATACGCTCTGCATGTCCATCCGTTTACAGATGAAAAGCGGTGCTAAGATTTACCTGCGTGCCTAGACCCTTCTGAAAAGATTTCCAAAAATGTGCTGTAAATTGAGCCCCTCGATCAGAGATAATAGATAATGGCACTCTGTGAAGGTGAACAATCTCTCGAATGTAAAGCTTGGCATAATCCTCGGCCGAATATGTCGTCCTGACTGGCAGGAAATGAGCAGATTTTGTAAGCCTATCAATAATTACCCAAATAGAATCATACCTTCGTGGAGTGCGAGGCAAACCAGTGATGAAATCCATATTTATCATGTCCCATTTCCATAACGGAAGCTCAATATACTGAGTTAGGCCTCCAGGCCTCTGATGTTCGGCTTTAACTTGCTGGCAGTTAGGACATTGGGCTATCATCTCCGCGATATCTTTTTTCATTCCATTCCACCAATAGATCTGTCGAAGGTCCCGAAACATCTTTGTCGCTCCGGGGTGAACTGCATATCTAGAATAATGGGCATCCGAAAGAATCTTGGCGCGGAGCTCTCCGACTGTCGGTACACATAAGAGGCCCTGGTATCTAAGAACTCCATCTCCAGTTAGCTCAAATAAAGGTTGTCGCTTCTGTGGAATACTTTCCCTCAGTTTTATAAGCTCAGGATCCTCGTGTTGTCGCTCTTTCACTTCAGTAACAAAAGAAGATTTTGCCGTATTCTGAACGAGAATGCGTCCACCCTCTGCGTCTACCAAACGCACCTGCAAACTAGCTAGCTGGCATAGATATTTGGTCATCTTGACCTTATCAGCTTCAACATGGCTTAGACTGCCCATGGACTTCCGGCTAAGGGCATCAGCAACAATATTAGCTTTGCCGGGATGATATAAAATATCAACATCATAGNTTGAACGAGAATGCATCCACCCTCTGTGTCTACCAAACGCACCTGCAAACTAGCTAGCTGGCATAGATATTTGGTCATCTTGACCTTACCAGCTTCAACATGGATTAGACTGCCCATGGACTTCCGACTAAGGGCATCAGCAACAATATTAGCTTTGCCAGGATGATATAAAATATCAACATCATAGTCCTTTAGTAATTCTAGCCATCTTCTTTGTCGTAGGTTCAACTCTCTCTGTTTAAATAAATACTGAAGGCTCTGGTGGTCGGTGAAAACATCAATATGAACCCCATATAGATAATGCCGCCAAATCTTTAGGGCAAAGACAACAGCGGCTAACTCAAGATCGTGCGTAGGATAGTTCTGTTCATGTTTCCGCAACTGTATGGAGGCGTACACGATAACGTTACCATGCTACATAAGAACACAACCTAGGCCAATTCTCAAGGCATCACAATATACAACATAACCCTAGGTGCCATCCGGAAGAGTCAATACAGGTGCCACAGTAAGCTTTTTCTTTAGCTCCTGAAAGCTTTGTTCACAAGCCTCAGTCCACTGAAACTTAGCTCCCTTATGTGTCAGTTTCGTCAATGGTGCAGAGATAGAGGAAAATCCCTCTATAAACTTTCGGTAATACCCTGACAAGCCTAAAAAGCTACGAACCTCTGTCGGATTCTAGGGCCTCGGCCAAGTTATCACAGCTTCAATCTTTTGGCCATCAACCTCGATACCATCGCCGGTAATAACCTGACCAAGAAAAGCTACAGAAGTTATCCAAAATTCACATTTAGAGAATTTAGCATATAACCTGTAGTCCTGGAGAGTCTGCAATACAGCTCGCAAGTGGTCTGCATGCTCGGCTTCTGGTCGTGAATATATCAGGATGTCGTCAATAAACACAATCACAAATTCATCCAAGAATGGTTTGAATACCCGGTTCATAAGATCCATAATGGCTGCTGGGGAATTTGTAAGCCCGAAAGACATGACAATGAATTCAAAATGGCCATACCTCGTCCTAAATGTTGTTTTTGGGATATCAATATCCCTGACTCGTAGCTGATGATAACCGGATCACAAGTCGATCTTCGAAAAGCATTTGGCACCTTGTAACTGGTCGAACAAGTCATCAATCCGTGGAAGAGGATAATATTCTTGATAGTGACTTTATTTAGTTTCATGTAGTCAATACACATTCGCAAGGAGCCATCTTTCTTTCGAACAAAGAGCACCGGAGCACCCCATGGTAATGTACTTGGCCTAATAAAGCCTTTATTGAGCAAGTCCTTTAGTTGTTACTTCAATTCCCTTAGCGCTACAGGAGCCATTCTGTAGGGAGGAATGGATATAGGCTGCGTATCAGGAAGAAAATCTATAGCGAAATCGGTTTCCCTTTCGGGGGGAATTCCTGGAAGCTCGTTAGGGAATACCGTTGGGAATTCATTCACAATAGGAACCGACTGAAGAGTCGCTGGCTCCTTATCTATATCCCTGACATGAACCAGATGGTATATACTTCTTTTAGCAATATACTTCCGAGACCTAAGGTATGAAATAAACTTACCCTTGGGCGTGGCTGCATTACCTTTCCATTCAAGGACAGGCTCACCAGGCAAACAAAATCGGACCAACTTTGCACGACAATCAATATTAGCATAACAAGCTGCCAACCAATCCATACCCATAATGACATCGAAGTCTAGCATAACCAATTCAACTAAATCAACAGAGGTTGGACGGTCATTAATTAACACTGTACAACCTCGATAGACATGACTAGCTACAATAGAGTCACCAACTGGCATAGACACCTCAACTGACTGTGGCAACAACTCAGATCTCATATCAAGTTTACCAGCAATAAATGGAGTAATATATGAAAATGTAGAGTCGGGATCTATCAAGGCATAAATGGCATGAGAATGTATTGTCAATATACCTATGACAACATCTGGGGATGCCTCTGAATCCTGTCGGCCTGTGAGTGCATAAAAGCGGTTCTGGCCACCACGAGAACCTGAGGTGTTTCCTCCACCTCTCCCCCTACCACGGCCCTGAGTAGACTGTGGACCTGGTCGGGAAGCACGACTGAGGGCGAAGAGGCTGTTGTTGATCCTGAAGGCTGAGCTGGTGCACCTCTGCCTAACCCCGGGCACCGGCTAATAAAATGTATGTCTGCCCACAATGATAACATCAACTCGAACCCTGTCTACACTGCCCGGTGTGCAGCTTACCGCACTGAGTACATGGAGGAGTAGGTTGTCTCATCTCTGCGGAACGCTCATGTCGACGGCCCTCAGGTTGGCCTGAGCTCTACCCCGGTCCTGACTGAATATAACGATCAAACTGCTGGCCCTGTATCTGTAGTGGGAAACTACCTGCTGATCGAGGTGGATATCGATGGAGTGGGGGCCAAAAATCACCCCGTGGCTCCCTAATAGGACCCCATATACGAGCCCTCTTACTCTGCTCCCTATCCTTGCGAGTATCACGAATCCGACGGGAAAGGTCCTCTGTAGTCTGAGCGAATGTCTGTATGCAGGAAATATCTACATCATCCGATAGGGATGCTACCCTACAGTCTCTAATCAGATGTTCCCCCAAACCATCCACATAATGATGAACTCTAGCCCTCATAGTACGTACGATATCTGGTGCATACCTCGCCAAAGAATTAAACTTATGGTTATAATCCCTCACACTCATATCCCCCTGCTTCAAGCTAAGAAATTGGTCAAGACGGGCCTCCCGAACCTCCCATGGAAAGTAATGGGCTAAAAATGCCTCAGAGAAGTCCTCCCATTCTGCTGGCGGAGCATCAGGTCCTTTAGATCTCTCCCATGCCTCATACTATAGGACAGCTACATCACGTAGTTGAAAAGAAGCCAACTCCACAGCCTCGGTGACAGAGGCATGCATCACCCTCAATACTCTATACATATGGTCTATAAAGTCCTGGGGATCCTCAATGGAATTGGATCCTGTAAATAATGGAGGGGCCAAGTGAAGAAACTCACGTACTGTCGAGCTTCCTGTCCGATCTCTCCGGCATCTGCCCCCGACTCTAGTTGTCGCGCATGAATTGAAACCATCCTAGTCAGCAACTGAACTGCCTCCCTCATCCCCTACTCCCTAGTCTCTGATGGGGGTAAAACAGGTGCTAGAGGTCCTGTGTCTCTAGCTGCCTCAGTTACCAATGGAACTGGTGAGGCTGGGGGTATTGCCTCTCCCTGGGCTCCAACAAGTGTTGGGGAAGCTGAAACTAGGGGTACTGGAGACTCACTGTGTGCCTCTAAGGGGAATCTATCCCTCTGACCCGGTGGGGAACGACTGGTTCTTTCCCCCAGATCCATACCTATCTCTCGTTGTGCCATCTCCTGAGCGTAGGCAGCTTGTTAAATAAGAAACACAAAGCACGATTTAGATTTCATATGTTCTTATAAATTCGCTCTATAGCACGATCTATTAATTGAAAGAAACGTAACCATTCCTAAATACCTCAAAGCCTCATGATTATAAGTGTGGTGCACAACACACCTATAAGGAATACTCTACTAGACACGGCTTGTGGACTCCCTGGGATACGACCTGCTCTGATACCAATTTTGTCACGCCCCAAACTAGGGGAGGCACGACTGGCACTCGATACTGTATTCGATCGAGTTAGCCACTAAACATACTAGCTAACTAAACTGGGGGCCCAACAGATCGGGCAGCACAACATCTGAAATACTAAGCCTGGACCGTTAAGGTCATGACCTGAATAACAATAAGCCATATAAACAAAGGTAGACAAGCCAAAATAATAAAGTACTAGCTGGCCGACGAGGCCGCGACTGAAGACATACATGCCTACACACATATATATACATGCCAAGCCTATGGTCTGGAGACTGAAAGCNTTGTATTCGATCGAGTTAACCACTAAACATACTTGCTAACTAAACTGGGGGCCCTAACAGATCGGGCAGCACAACATCTGAAATACTAAGCCTGGACCGTTAAGGTCATGACCTGAATAACAATAAGCCATATAAACAAAGGTAGACAAGCAAAAATAATAAAGTACTACCTGGCCGACGAGGCCGCGACTGAAGACATACATGCCTACACACATATATGTACATGCCAAGCCTATGGGCTGGAGACTGAAAACTGCAAAAAGAAACCCAGAATACTCTACCCACAATAGCCTCTAAGAGTGTCATAAGCACTGTCGGGACAAGGGCCCGACTATATCCAAATTGTACAACAAAAGTAACCATCCTACGAAAGCTCCAGGAAGAGGTGGAGCTTACCAACTCACAGTTGAACCCTGAAATCCTAGCGGAGGGGTCGATCAGAGTCCCTACCTGGACCTGCACGCACGAAACAAAAATGCAGTGTCCCCAGGCAACGGGACATCAGTACGAATAAAAATGTACTGGTATGTAAGGCAGAAAGTAGAATCATACATAGCTGATGTAAAAAGGGTAATAGAGATACCACCTGACACTGAAACTCTGATAGCCTCCATGGCCGACATCCGACCTCATAGTAATCAAATATGCATGGTATGCTCGTGTAATCGTATGTCATGAATACATATATATTGATGCAAATGCATGACATACCCAACCAAATGCTAGCAATGGCGGTCTCTCCCGGTAGCTAACCGGTATCATATTGCCAACCTGTGGCCATCTATACAATATATATAGTTTTTCGGGCAAATAGGCCCCTTACCTCCGATTATAGCTCGAAGTACATGCATAATATTCCATGTATGATATGAACTTTGAATGCACATAATAGGCCATAACAAGAATTTAGCCAAATCTTGGCTCATTGGTACTCTTATTCTCATAATCTCATAATCACCTTGGTATAGCATACAAATGTCTCATGGAACCTCATATGTTTCTTTTTTATAAGCTTGAAACTTAAGTCGACTTTTAGAAAGCTTTGAAGATTTTCATAAAATGTTTAAGGTGCTTCACTTAGTCCTTATACCTGATTTCTTGATAATTAATAAAAGAAAGTATTTCAAAAAATCAAGTGTTTTAGTAGTTTAAACATAAAAATTATATTTGAGTTTTTTTTGGAAATCGAGTATCACTTTAGAGATTTTTAAAATACACTTTAACAATAAAGAATGACTGATCGCAAATACTAAATGCCTTTATTTTTAAGTCACACAACCCAAAGACGAGTAAGAACTCATATATATGGACATATAGTTTAGAAAGCCGACAAAATGACATATATAGATGTCGAATACCCTATTTAACCGAACGAGTGGAATATCAACTTAATAGCATCATGAAAATACTTCAGCTACGATCCCAATGCCTTTCTCAGAAGATCTTCCTAGCTATAGAATAGTAAAATACCACATTTGGCGTCTTAGAAATTTCCCAGAATTCGTGCTAAAAGGAAGGACGGAGCTTAGCCTTAACATACCTTTCCAACGAACGTCTGAATGCTGGTAGTTCCTTCACGATTGTTGTTCCTTACGTCCTAAGCTTCGCAAACACTATATATATGAAGCTTATACGCACCTATAAACAGTTCATAATTGAGTTTAAATCAGCAGATTTTCCATATGACCCTAACTTGACGAAACATCCGTAGAACTTTGTAAAAACGATCATAAAAGAGTCCGAAGATGATTACCTTGGCAAACCAAGTATAAATATTGAAGAACCAGCAAGA
This sequence comes from Nicotiana knightiana, assembly GCA_005239525.1. Lineage (NCBI taxonomy): Eukaryota > Viridiplantae > Streptophyta > Magnoliopsida > Solanales > Solanaceae > Nicotiana > Nicotiana knightiana. The sequence continues at coordinate 106,411 of ML385034.1, forward strand.
ATAATAAGTTCCTATCTTCCAAAAATAGCTCCAAACACAGCTAATAGAAGGGGGAAACGATTGCAAAGCGTAGAGATTGTGTTTCTAGGCACGGGGGCAAACTTTANTCGGTAGTTCCTTCATGAACGTTGTTCCTTACGTCCTAAGCTTCGCAAACACTATATATATGCAGCTTATACGCACCTATAAACATTTCATAGTAGAGTTTAAATCGGCAAATTTTCCATATGACCCTAACTTGACGAAACGTCCGTAGAACTTTGTAAAAACGATCATAAAAGAGTCCGAAGATGATTACCTTGGCAAACCAAGTATAAAGCTTGAAGAAGCAGCAAGAACAACAAATTCCTATCTTCCAAAAATAGCTCCAAACACAGCTAATAGAAGGAGAAAACGATTGCAAAGCATAGAGATTGCGTTTCTAGGCACGGGAGCAAACTTTAACGATAGAAACCATTAAAAACGCACCTTAATCACTCAAGAACACCATGGAACCCTCTCTTCAGCGTTTTCACTGTTTTCGGACGAAGATGAAATATTTTGGGGTCTTAAAAGTCGGATTTTCCGACTTATACTACTTGTTTTACCCGACCCGGTTCGTGACCCGGTTTCAGCCCGGACAGTCCGTGGTAAAGCAGTCATAACTTCTTACTCCCATATCGGTTTGATGTGAGGTGTTTTTGGTTGTGAACTAGAATCGTAGACCTTCGATTCGGTAGGTTGGGGGTCCCATAACTCTTTATATATTGGGAGAAATGATCTGATACATTTGACTCAAAGTTTAGAACATTTATTAGAGAAATTTACGATAACTTTTGCCGACCTTTATTTCGCAACTTGCTTGACTCCAAAAATTAACATGTGAACAGTGTGATATTATAATACCTTATAATACCTCATAATACATTATTCTTAGCATATTAGACACTCTTAGTCTTATCCCACAGGTGCAAGTTAACTTAAACCTTCTGAACGCACGGGGTGCTACCCGAGTTATTTCTTTAACCACGAATCTTTGTTTAAGGGATTCCTTTAACCTAAAGCTTTAGTTTTGTTCCTTGATATTACCACACATTTTCAGTCTTATTCTCTCAATGTGCTATACCCAATCATATATATACGTTATATAACCACGCCACGTTACGTATATTACGTAAGAGAAGAGAGAAAAAAACACATGGGGTCTCACACCAGTCTGGGCCACACTCTCCACAAGGCCCACCAATCGGACGAAGGCATCCTGAATCATTGGGGTGGCAATAAACCCCACCGGGACCTGAGCTAGTCCGGCAGGAATAGTCTGAGCTGGAACCTCCTCATTGAACTCTACTTGAGGCTCCTCAGCTGGGTTGCTGCTCGGGCTCTAGGCTGAGCCCTGCCCCTGCCTCGGCCCCTGGCACGGCCTAGGCCTCTGCCCCTTGTAGGATCTGCTGCTGGAGGCTTTGGCTACTGCTTAGTTTAAGAAGCGGTACGCGTTCTCGACATCTGCGAGAGAATAAGAATAGGAGAGTTCAACCAGTATTGAGATAACAAAATCGCACGACATAGTTGAATAAAAGTGAAATTTGTTCCTAAATTTCATAGCCTTTGGGAGATAAGTACAGACGTCTCCATACCGATCTTCCAGACTTTACTAAGTTTTCTCGTGACTCGTGATTCCTATGTAACCTAGAGCTCTGAAACCAACTTGTCACGACCCAAAATTCCCACCGTCGAGGCCGTGATGGCGCCTAACAGTTCACTTGTTAAGCAAGCCAACGTTAGAACATTTTACTTCTTTTATTAGTTTAAACAGTAACATTGATAACGAACTAAAATAACAGATATGTTCTAAGTATAAATGTGGAAATTAAACAGGCAATCGTCTATTACAATTCCCTGAATTTGGTGTCACAAGTTCACGAGCTTCTAAAGTAATACACATAAAGGTCTGAAATAAGTATAAAGATGTCTGAATGAAGTTGCACAGCAAAAAGAAAAGAGGATGGAGACACGAGGTGTTGCGGGCGCTGAACCCCCGTACCTCAAGTCTCCGCAATATTCAATATGGGCTCACTAATGACCGTTTTTGGGACTGTCTCCAAAATCTGCACAATGTGCAGAGTGTAGTATTAGTACAACTAACAGCATGTACTGGTAAGTACCGAGCCTAACCTCGACGAGGTAGTGACGAGGCTAAGGCGGGGCACCTATACAAAACTAGAATAATAGAAATATAGAACAGAATCAAATAGCCAACTGAAACCGATAACCACAACCTCTAGAGTGAACCAGTGTCTTCCAGAATTACCAATCCTTACTATATCAGATAATGACAGAAATACCGGAAATAAATGTAGTTCAGGAAATAGAAACATATAGTTTTGTTGTCACGCCCCGAAATCCCACCATCGGGCCGTGATGGCGTCAAACGTTAACCCGCTAGACAAGCCAACGTGTGTAGATAAACTAGCATATTAACATCAATTTAACAGAATAAACTAAAATGGTTCACAATTTAACAGCGGAAATAAATATGGTTTCAAGCTAAATAAGGACAACATAATACAACGACGGGTAAATTTTCCAAAACCTGGAGTCACAAACTCACGAACTGTCTATAAGAGTGCTAAATACAAGTCTGAAAAGGAAATACATGGTTGTCTTTGAAACTAGAGAAAAAACAAGACAGAAGCAAAGACAAAGGGATGGAAGAGACGCCAAGGCCCACGAACGCCAGCGGGTATACCTTGAAGCCTCTAGGATAAGCTGGAAGACACTCCCACTAATGATGTCCTCCGGGTCCGGCTGCGTAATCTGCACAACATAAAGAAATACAGGTGTATCATCAGTACAACCGACCCCATGTACTTAGCAAGCGCCGAGCCTAACCTCGGCGAAGTAGTGACGAGGCTAAGACACGACAACAAAATGTACCTATGCAGTTCAATAGTATAGGAGAAACTAAACAAGAATACAATTACGGGGAGAACATGCTGGGGGTAAGAGATAGCAAATACTGAAATGACAGAAACGAAAACAACAGTCTAAAATATCTGAAATTAATAACGGGAATTGACAACACAGATTAAACAGTGAAAGATGCGGCACGGCATGTCCCCTCGTGCATAATAACAATATAAACCATGGCACGGAATGTCCCCTCGTGCATAATAATATAAAACATGGCACAGAATGTCCCCTCGTGCATAATAATATAAAACATGAAACGGAATGTCCCCTCGTGCATAATAATATAAAACATGTCACGGAATGTCCCCTAGTGCATAATCAATATAAAACATGGCACGGAATGTCCCCTCGTGCATAATCAATATAAAACATGGCACGGAATGTCCCCTCGTGCATAATAAATTTAAAACATGGCACGGAATGTCCCCTCGTGCATAATCAATATAAAACATGGCACGACATCACCCTTCGTGCTTTAACACTCTTCCTCACCCAAACANATGTAATTATCTCATATTCCTTCATCATTTGTTTTTACAATTTGAGCCAATGCTCCAAAGATGTAATTTTCTCATATATCTTCATTATTCGTTTCACAATTTGAGCCAATGCTCCAAAGATGAAATTTTCTCATATATCTTCATTATTCGTTTCACAATTTGAGCCAATGCTCCAAAGATGTAATTATCTCATGTATCTTCATTATTCGTTTTTACAATTTGAGCCAATGCTCCAAAGATGTTTAAAGATTACGATTCCCTTCACATGCCCTTTACAACATATAGTAATCATCAATTAGGCATAGAAATTACAACAAAGTCAGAATATTCACAATATAGGGACTCACGGTCAGGCTAGACACCAATGTATAGATACTCGTCACCATGCCTATACATCGTATTTGACAAATAGCAAATAGCAAATAATACTCAACTCCTATTCCCTCAAGCTAAGGTTAGACCAAAAACTTACCTCGGGTCCAAAGTATAGCAATCAACCCTCTAACATCGCCTTTCCTTTAGAATTCAACTCCGGAATGCTATAGGTATTATCTAGACATAATCATCCCAAGTATATCAATAAGGATTCAATGATTCAATTACATGGCCTAATTATCCATTTCCTAGCATTTTTCCAAAATTATCAAAATTCGACCCCGGGCCCGCTCGCTCGGATTCTTGTAATTCTCGAAGGGAACACTCACCCAAACCCTAAGGATCATTAATAGACGATTTTTACTTGATTTCATGGCTAATTCAAAGAAATATTGAATTTTTGCACTAGTTTATGTAGTTAATTAGGCTAGGATGCATGCATGAAACAAATTTCCGGGTGGAGTTCACTTACCTTAGGAGACCTGGTTGATAGCTCTTAAAAATGGAGAAAATTCGTCTAAGGAAAAAGATGGAATTAAGAAAAATGGGTTTGAAACCCGTATTTAAAACTCACTGCCTGAACAGTGATCTCGCACCTACGGCTCTGGGGACCGCACCTGCGGTCTCGCACTTGCGAGAAGAATCTCGCACCTGCGGAAATGGGCTAGGGGGTCTGGGCTCGCACCTGCGAAATGGAGACCGCACTTGCGGTCTCGCACCTGCGAGAAATGCTCCGCACCTGCGTTAATTGGAAAGGCCATTGGTGATCGCACCTGCGATGCCTAGGAACGCACCTGCGGTCTCGCACCTGCGATGCTGGGCAACCGCACCTGCGGTCACACCAGAGCAGGTGCACCAGCAGCTTTGTTTGCTGGTTTTTAGCCCCATTAGGTGCCCGCAAGGCACCTGGTCCCACCCTAGCCCTACTCAAAATATACCAACGAGTCCTAAAAAAAAATTATGGACTCGCTCGAGCCTTCGAAACACTCAAAACAACGCTAAAATTCGAAATCGCACCCCCAAACCTCAAGAACCAAACTTAGGAATTTTAAGTTTTCTAAACTTCGCTAACAACGTGCCGAATTGACCTATACAACTCGGAATGATACCAAATTTCACAGATAACTCACCTAACATCCTACGAACTTGCCCGTGCGATCAAATCGCCAAAACAACATCATATACATCGAATTAAGCCTCAAAATCCATGAGTTCTATCAAATTTCATAAAACATCAAATTTTCCATTTTAAGTCTGAAACCCGTCAAACGAAATCCGCATTCAACCAAACTTTATAGAAAATGCTTAAACCATATCTAAAACCTGTACCGGGCACCAGAACCAAAATATGGGCTCGATACCATCACTTTCTAATCAGATTTCATTTTTAATTTCCTTAAATATTTTAAAAAAACAATTTTACTCAAAAATTCATTTCTCGGGCTTGGGACCTCGGAATTCGATTCCGGGCATTCGCCCAAGTCCCATATTTTCCTACAAACCCTCCGGGACCGTCAAATCACGGGTCTGGGTCCGTTTACCCAAAATATTGACCGAAGTTAAATTTATTCATTTTAATATAAAATCTTACCATTTTTCATAGAATTTCATATGTAAGCTGTCCGGCTGCGCGCCCAGACTGCGCACACAAATCGAGGAAACTATAGATGAGATTTTAGAGACCTCAAAAGTACGGAATTGGTAATAAAATAGGTGATGACCCTTTGGGTCGTCACATTCTCCACCTCTAAAACAACCGTTCGTCCTCGAACGGACAGAAGAAGGAAGTACTTGAGTCGGGAAATTAATGGGGGTAACGGCTCCGCATATCAGACTCAGACTCCCAGGTCGATGCCTCAGAAGGCTGACCTCTCCACTGAACACGAACAAAAGAGAAACTCTTGGCTCTCAACTGATGAATCTGCCGGTCTAGAATAGCTACCGGCTCCTCCTCATAAGATAAGTCCTT
>ML385035.1:0-27119 GCA_005239525.1 Nicotiana knightiana
TATATATATATATATATAAGTCTAATGCAGTACCAGTTTCAAGAGATAACAAGTTTAAACTAGAATGGATCATACTTTTCGTCTCGGACCACATGATACCAACTGGAAAAAATGTGGGGTTTGAAAGAAACGCTACGCACAAGATCAGGATAACATCATTGAGAGAACTTAGAACTTACTAAACCTTACAGTACCTGAATCATTTAGAAATAATGGGTGACCTACGAGAACTTAGAACTTACTAAACCTTACAGTACCTGAATCATTTAGAAAGAATGGGTGACTTACGCTAATTCATGCAAAGAAGGAAGGTTTCCCTCCATACCTTATTGAAGAGTTAAATTCACTTCTATGGTGGATAAATTTTCTTTTAATGAATCTTCAAAATCAATATCACCAGACGATAGGTGTTACAACAACGATTACAAGTTTCTTCAAGCTAAATTCTGCTAGATTCCGATTCACCTTCGACTTTGCCTTAATTTACTTGGAAATTATAAAGGGGCGTTGAGAGTATATGAGAGGGATTATTTTGGTGGTATCTTTTAGAATGAAAGAGAAGGAACCTCACTGTCCTTTTATACTATTACCAAGCATAGGAATTTCTGCCACTTCACATGCAAAATGGGTCGCCCCGCCCCGGTTGTAGTGTCTGCGAGATATTTGGCACAAACTCACTGGAACGTGTGACCACCTTCTGGCATCAAATGTATCACCAGCTGATTGGCTACGCGAGAAGCCACAATTTCTAGGTGTGGTATGTAACATTTACGAAAATTGATAATCTTAAGTCTTAGTTCGAGGCTCAACCTTGTCCCTAAATGGAACTTCCTTTACAAGAATTCTGAGAACAAAGCGCCTTGTTTGAGGTCCTCTGTGGTTGTCTTCGTTGCATCTTTTTCTTCTAGTACCTGGAAATATTTAGGTACCTGATAAAACTCCAATGACTCCTCTTCTCCATCACCTTCAATCGGAATGGAATCGGGCACTGGTTTTTGTAATTGCTATTTGCTTGTTCCTTCCGCCTTGCTTCTATATAGAGTTACTGTATTCATTTCCCTTAGTGCAGGATGATCACCTCTGATCTGCTTTCATCCCCTCCGTTGTTGGGAACTTCAACAAGTGATGATAAATCGATAACACAACCTTCATTTCATGAATCCATGGCCTATCAAGAATCATGTTATATCTCATATCACCGTCAACCACTTCGAACAAAGTGTTTTTCGTCACACCTTCAACATGTGTGGGTAGTAAAATCTTCCCTCGAGTTGTTACACTTGTTAGGTTGAACTTGGCCAAAAGATTTGTTGCCGAAATTATGTTTTTAATTAACTTTGCTTGTTCCAAACCTCCCTCAACTGAATGATATTGGCTGAACTACCTGGATCAACCAACACACGTTTAATTTCAAAATATAAAACATTAAGTAAACCAGAGCGTCGTTGTGTGTTAAAAGAAGTCCATCAACATCTTCTTCCGTGAAGATGATTTCATCATCTCCAGATGCTTCTCGCATTCTATTACCATGAGTTATCGATTACTTTGTCTTTTTTTCTACCGAAAACGTCACTCCATTTACTTCAACTCCACCAAAAAGCATGTTTATTGTTAGATGAGGTGATGCTGTAGCCGGTTTGGCTGGTTCCCTAGCATCCTGATTCCCCCCATAGTTATTCTTAGCCCGGTCACTAAAAAATTCTCTAAGATTACCATTCTTTAATAGTGCTGCAACCTCTTGATGAAGTTGCTGACACTTCGTAGTTCAGTGGACATGCGTTCCATAAAATTTCACAACATAAATTAGTATCTCTTTGACTAGGATATGACCGAACTGACTTCGGAAATCTAGCTTTCTTGATGTTTCTCATAGATGAAACTAGTTCTATCAAGCTAAAACTGAAGATGTAATCGGACAACTGAGGATGTTCTGAATCCCGGGACTCCGATGGTTCCTTCTCCTGTAAAGTTCTATTACTCCGACCGTAATATGCCCATCTATCCGATACAAACCTGTCCGATAATTGAAAACCAATATTTCCTTGTGCACCAGCTCTTTTATAAGGCTGAAAATGATCCTGGAAGGCCTCTGGTCTGCATCAAAATCAATTTTGAACTTTTCCCGATTCCGATCACGATTGATACCTTTAGAAGACACAGAATAACTCAATTGATCATCTTTAATTCTGATTGATTCATAACGATTATGAACGTTTGCCCATGTGGTTTCCTGAAACTCCAACATGCATTTCTTTAATTTCCCGGAGGCATTGGAACTTAACGGATTGAGGCCTTTGGTGAACGCTTCAGCTGCCCACTCATCCGATTCTGCCGGCACCAGCATCCTCTCCTTTTTAAATTTGATCATGAATTCTCGCAACAATTCAGATTCTCTTTAAGAAATTCTGAATATATCAACTTTTCTAGCTTTGACTTTCCTCTCCCCATCATGAGCTTTAATAATAGAATCTACATGCATTTCAAATGAGTAAATCGAATGCTCAGGTTAAAGATAATACCATGTTAAAGTACCCTTTGTTAGGGTTTCACCGAATTTCTTCAGCAAGACAGATTTGGTCTCATGCGTGCCCAAATCATTCCCCCATCCATAGTGTAAGTTGTTATATGCTCTTGTGGATCTGAATTTTCGTCATACTTCAGAATATCGGGTAGCTTGAATCATTTTGGAATCATCTCCGGGGCCGCACTTGGTTTGAACGACAACTGTATGTAATTCTTTGAATCCAGCCCCTTCAACACCAGTGGTGCTCCCGGGATCTGATCCATTCGTTCGTTCATTTCCCTCATGAATCTTGTGAGCTAGTTTTTGAAAGGATCATTTGTATTTTCATTATTCCCGGATTCACTACCTGCACCACCTGCTTGATTTTATTGAAACCAAACTCCTCCCTCAAAGCAACGTTACCGGTTCTTTGTGTTGTTTGATTTGCAGGCACGCCATGACGTGAGGGGATCGAACTCTTCCATTAGAATTATTGGAAGCAACTGAAAGTGCTTACTTCAACTCCATCATCACAAAGTGTTGTCTTGAGAGATGATTCATAATTTTCCTTTGTTGCGCTCTCAAAAATTTTATCGTTTCAACAACAGGTTCATCGTTCATGTCATCAAGAGTTGGACTTCTCACATGAAGAGGATTTTGTTCTTTGCAAACTAGAGTTGTCTCATATCCTTTGTTGTGAGTTTCACTGGTTGAATCATCACGTTGGAATATATCCCCACGCTCGCTGTTTGTTCCAACATTGAAAGAGTTGTTCAAATCGTTATCTGCCATATTTGATTTTTTTTTCTAAAAAAAACATCAAATTGCATTAGTGACATATGGATGGATCAAAGTAACAACGCAATTATATATGCGCCACGGCGGGCGTCAAACTATTCACCGTAAATAAGTACAGTTGAATTTGTATCATGGTTTATTGTAACGACCCGACTGGTAATTTTGAGCAATTGCGTCCAGTTCAGCAGTTTGAGGTCATGAGTAGCTTCACCTAGTGTATTATGACTTGCGTGCATCATCAGCTCGAGGTTTTGAATGGTTCAGAAATGATTTTAAGGACTGACTCTCATTTAAGAAGCTTGAAGTTGAAAGAATTGACCAAGATTTGACCTTGAGTATTTTATGTCAGATCAGAGTTTCGATGGTTCAGATAGGTCTGGATGATTTTTTGGAATTAGGCGCATTCCCATATTTGCATTTGGATGTTTCTAGAGGGTTTCAGCATCATTTGGTAGAAGTTGACAATTTAAAGGTTTGGAATTTTCCTAAGTTTGACCATGGTTTGACTTTAAGGCTATCAAGTTCAGATTTTTGTTTCGAAACTTGGAATAAGTCTGTTTCTTCATATAGAACTTTCCAGCAATATTTGGCGTCATTTGGAGTTGATTTGATATGGTTCAGACGCGTGGTTGCGATTTTAGAGGTTCTCTAGTTCATGGAGATTTCCATGGGGTTTAGCGTTACATTCGTGATTCTAGAGGTTATTTTGATGTTGTGATCGTGCGAGCGAGTTCATGTTATGTTTTTGAACAGGTGTGGGTATTTAGTTTGGAGCCTCGGGGGCTCGGGTGAGTTTCAGATTAATTTCAGAATGATTTTATATAATTTTGAGTGCAGGTACTGGTTCCATCACATTTGTGCTATTTTTGTAGACAAATGGGACTGTCGCATTTGTGAAGTAGCCCTCGCATTTGCGAAACTGGGCTACCGAGGAAGAATTCGCATTTGCAAAGACATTCCTCGCATTTGCGAGTGTGGGTTGTTCGCTTTTGCGAAGATTTTTGTCACTTTTGCGATGGTAGTTGTCTTCGCAAATGCGACATTAGCATAACTCCTCCTGGTTCACTTTTGTGATGCCTTGCTCGCTTTTGCGGGGTTCGCAAATGTCGCAAATGCGACATCTGCAGCGTGCATATAACTGAGTAATTCTGAGACTTAGCTTCATTTTGATATATTTTGAACCCCAGCCTTGATGGGAGGCAATTTTGTGGAAGAATTTTCCTACCAAACTATCTGATAAGTAATTTTAATCAAATTTTAATTATATTTCATGACCATACATTAGATTTAACATCAAATTCATGAGAATATAAGGGAAAATTTGGAGAAATTCGTCAAAGTTTTGAAAAAAATTAAAATTTGGAATTTGGGAGTTGAATTGGACTAGGATTTGGAAACAAAACACGTATATGGACTTATGGGAATATGGGTAGTCAGGACCTACCCTTGGACCGGGTTTTAACCGGGCGAGCCCGGGGTTGAATTTTGTTGACTTTTTAGAAATTGTATAAAGATCATAGCTTTGTTAATTGGAATTATTTTCTCTTGCATTGATTGATGTATTTAAGTCATCTTTCTCTAGATTGAGTCGAGCAGAGGTGAATTTGTAAAGGAAAAGCTAATTTGGGTATTGATTTGGCCGAATTGAGGCAAGTGTCTTGCCTAACTTTGTTGAGGAAATTTTTTCTACTAATTGGGGGGGGGGGGGGGGTGCATATATGNGTATATATACATGTGCCAGGGTTAACCATGCTCGGGGGTAGATTATACGATTAATTGTGCCTTGTAGAACTTTGTGACATTCTCATTTCATGCCCTACTTGACTTCTAGATTACCAAGAATATGAAATTAAATGCTAGGAACCAAAATTTAGCTCATTATAACTTGATTAAAATTTGACGGATTTTTGTGAAACCATTAATGTGTTAAATTCGGTCATCATTATATTTAATAATTAATAAATCACTACGACCGATATTCTTGAGATATTGGATTCTATACTTGAGTTAAAGATCATATTTTTTGACTTGTCAAAATACTTGATAATAAAGTACTTGAGGTTCGTTGAATTGTTATTAACTAGAAATCTGTGATTGATGTTCATTTGGAATATTCGCTTAAACACTCTCCTTGATGTTATTCATGCTTCATACATTGCTTGTCATTAGTATACATGTGCTCGGTGAGGAAGAGCGTAAAGCACGATGGGTGATGCTGTGCCATTGCATATACATTATAATGTGAGGAAGAGTGTAAAACACGAAGGGTGATGTCGTGCTATTTTATTTATGTTATCATGTGAGGGTTAAAGTAAAAGCGCAAAGGGTGATGTCGTGTCATTTATATTATCCTGATCTCATTTACATTATCATGTGAGGATGAGAGTAAAAGTACAAAGGGTGATGCCGTGCCATTTCATTTATATTATCATGCTTTTATATTATCATGAGTTCATGGCACGAAGGGTGTTTCCGTGCAGGCGAGGACGAGGGACATGCCTTATATTGTGATATCTTTTCCTTGTGTGTACATTCATGAATTTACCTGGAGTTATTACTGTTGCACCTATGTTATCTTCGTGACTTATCGTTGTCGTTCTGTCTTTGTCCTCTATCTCGGTTGTTATTGTGTTGTCCATACCTTCTATCTGTTTAAATGCAAATATCATGCCTCCCTTCCTGCAAAGCTTTCTATCATGTTAGTTATTCATGCCTTCTGGGTGTTATCTCATAATGATCATGCTTTCCCTCCCTTCTACCATGCTAGTTAGTGAAATTTATATTCTTTTTTCCTAATTGCTGTCATTATTTCTACGCCTCCTACCTAGTCTGCTACTGTTGACCATATGTACTGCCTTATTTGTTATTGTTACCTGTGTATTTTTCACTTTGTCATTACTCTTATTGGCATTTCTTTCACTCGGTTGGTACTGTTATACGTATATTTGGTGAGGATGAGATAAAGTGTTGTCGTGTCATTGACTTGATATCTTGAGTACATTTCTCACACTATGAAAGTTATGGATTTACTATTCTGGTTTATTGGTTATCGCTCTAAAGAAAGGATTGGTCGAGATATTGGGAAATGCTAAGTTGTGATCTCTTCTATTACTCTTTTATTGTTTGCATATTTATTTCATGTACTCTTTTCTGTTATATTGTAGTATTTTTCTATTGCTAGTCTTCTGCACAGGTTATGTCAGTGAGTATCTTTTAACTAAAAAACCTTGTCACTACTTCACCAAGGTTAGTCAAGATACTTACTGAGTACATGGGTTCGGTTGTACTCATACTACACTTCTGCACCTTGCGTGCAGATATTGGAGCGGAGCTGTGATGGATGATGGGGGGCTGACTCTAAAGATGTTCATGCCTTATGGATGTGGCTACCACTTGTTCCCGGGGTAGTTCTAGAGTTGAATTATGTTTACGTACATTTCAAACAGAAGTTATATTTATTTCATATCCATTTTTGTAATAATCAGTCTTAGTAGCTCATGTCTTGTATTACCAGTCCTTGGGTCATTGTTTGGAATCAAGATATATCAATTGTTGATCACATTTATTTTATTAGAATTGTGTTAATTGTTAATTGGCTGAACTAACGGGTCTGGTTAGGTGCCATCACAACTTGCGGATTTTGGGTCGTGACAAGTTAGTATCAGAGCATTAGGTTCGTAGGTTCTACGAGTCATGAGCTAGTGTCTAGTAGAGTCTTGTGTATCAGTATGATGACATCCACATCTTTCTTCGAGAGGATACAGGGCATTTATGAAAATTTCCCTTTCTTCTTTCCTTATCATGCGACATTTTTTCACTTGAAACCTACGATTTTGATTCTTCCTATTCGTTCATATGAGATGCTGTGCACTTAGTAATTGCTATGCGTCGATGATCTGTGATGCTGTAGGATGGATTACAAAGGGCTATAGATGCTTGATTATCATCACGATGTGCTGTCTAGTCTCGGGAGCAGATGTAGTGTTAAATCTTTCAGTCGTTCATTTGTTGTACGAGGCGGGCTCTTATATCTGATAGGTAAGCACAGACTTGGAAAAGAGTTCTAGTGGCCTAGTCGTTCTGATTTTGGGGGGTTCATGGTGATTTGTTGATTTGAGTACATCCAGTGGGTTATCTCTTGTGTGATGAGTTTGGATCGTGTGTTTCGTATAAGGTTTCCATTCGCTGGGATGCATATATTATCATTTCAGAGAATTTGGGTAAGTTTTTGGCTATTGCAAGGATGGGTAATCACTTGGAAGAGTCTTCGGAGTGTTCTATGACCAGTGTTGCATGAGTTTTTGAAGTATTCCGCTAAATGGTTGTGCGGGATCGGGGCATGCTATGAAGATATGGTACATTGGGTTACTGAAGATGTGTTCTATGGCTTCGGGCTAAGTGGGGGAGTCTGCTAATAAAGATCAGATTGTAGGATCATGCGTTGTATCAGTCTCCGGGCTGAGGGGTTGCTTGGTTTTTTCTTTGAATAATCATGTGCTGGTGGAGCGGGGGTTTCTCGGTGCGTATTTATTGTGTATTGAAGATTAGAGTAAGGTGAGTGGTTATCGAGAAGGTTCAGATGAGTTCCAAATCATATGTAGCATTTAAGGACTTCTGAATCTGTGTATGGGTAAAGCTTGAGATCGGTATCGAATGGTAATCGGATCTGCGGTATTACTATGTCAAGAATGATTCTACATGGAAATATTGGAGGAATGCAAGAAACAACTTTAGATTCCCAGAACGTCCCTTTAGAGCGATGCATATCGGATTGAGTTGCTTCCGGGTTGGCAGTCTAGGTGATTCGATTGAGTTAGAGGCGATCAGTTTTGATGACTCGATCATGTGCTAATGAGTTCCGAAGGATTTACCATGGTTATGGCCATGACCGGAGTTGATGTTTTCTATAGGTATAAAAGCGATATTGCATGTGGTGATGTTCTCCTAAGTTGACTTAAATGCAAGGTTTGAAGTTGATGAGATTTTCAATTTGCTTGTGGTTCAGAGTTGATTATAAGATTTTCGTATTTTCGCAAGTTAGCATGTTAGTGACAGTGCATTAGTGGGGTTGAAAGCTACAAGTTCAAGATTGTGGTTAAGTTTTGAAGGGAAGGATATGAGTTCTTGATGTCACAGATGATTCTAGATGTTTAAGAGGATGTGGGCACTATTTGATATTACCTGAGGTGAGAGTGCATGTTGGTAGGTACATTGTGTTTTGACTTGTGGATATTTTCTGTAAAATGATGGAGTATGAGGTATCAGCCATTTGAGTAGCGATGTTGATATCGAATGTGAAAGTTCTGGTATTCGTGAGGTTCAGAGGCTGGATGTTCTCGTTGACAGACTTTTCCTTGATTCTGAATTGTGAACTAATGTTGGGGATTGGATGACTAATGGTTAGTGTCATGGAAATGTTGCTATTGATTTTGGAAGGTTAATTACCAGTTTTGGGAATGATTGGAATTTGGTTTGGGGATTATTTGTGAGAGTAATGAGAGTGTGTATTCAGTATCGGATCATATTTGCCTTCTCTTGCAGAGTTGTTGCCACATGTATATCATCGGGCGGAATGGATGTTATTCTCGTCTTGGTCTATGTTATGTGCTTCTCTCTTATGCTATGACGAGTTATGAAGGTTACATGATTCTTTGCACGCATATTGTAATTCTGTTTAGGCCTTTCGGCATTATGACGAGATGTCCCTCGTGATGTTGACTTGCTTATTGCACCATAGTTGTACTTGTCTTACTCAGCATTGTTTGTGCCTAATCATCTTACCACAATCATATTTTGTGCACTTTTTCGTGCTTGATATTGATGTACATGTGATCAGTGAGCCCGAGTATTATGGCTCGATGGGTACCCTATGTGGATTGGCATGATAGTATCGGGTTGCGAGCCGTAATGGTATTGTGATGAAGTGAAACTCCTTATGCTTATTTCGTGTATTTTGTTTTCTCCTTGTTGAAATAGTTCATAGGAAAATGTTAAAATTACCCTTGCTTCTTAATTTGCTTAGTATCCTTCTTATTTAACTTTCTTATCATTATCTATTATGTCTGAACTATTACTTGTTGGTTTACGGGGCTGCCTCGTGTGGGGCTCTATATGGTTTTGGTGAGACTTGTAGGTTGGGCTGCTTGTATTGGCCGGGATGAAGTCTCTAGACTTGAGATTTGCATTATCATATTGGGATAAGGAACGTTTGGAAGAAGGATACTATATTTCTGCTAAGGATTTGGGCAATGGCCTTGGTCAGATGAGTGAGCTTCTTGGATTATTGATCAGATGAGTAGTTAAGAGATTTTTCGCGCTTCTTTCATCATCGGCAATGTATGAAGGTTTTGAGTGAGGTTTTAATTGATATGAGGTTTACTACCGGTATCGAATTTGTTTTTGGATAGTCGTGGTGGTCAACAGTTACTGTTGTAAGTATCTGAGTGATGGGGTATATCACGTGATAACATATTTGGTTATGGTTATGACTTAATACGGCTTGTTCAGACTTATACAGTGTGTAGATGTGAGGTTCGGGCCTTGTAAGGAATTCCGGATGTTGGAAATTTGGGTTCTAAGGCTTATAAGCTAAGGTTGAATTAAGAATCTTCAGTTATGTTATGTTGTCTGACTTACAAAGGTTTGGGTGATGGGAAAGTCACCCTCGGGTGTATGTATGGTGAGCTCATGCAGTGATTTGGTAGCTTTGGAATGACTCCCGGCACGTTCAATAACGAACGTATGTTTAAGTAGGGGAGGATGTAACGACATGCCTGGTCGTTTTGAGCAATTATGTCAGATTCGGCAATTTGAGGTCATGATTAGCTTCACCTAGTGTATTATGACTTACATGTGTCATCGGCTCGGGGATTTGAGTGGTTCAGAAATGATTTAAAGGAGTGACTCTCATTTGAGAAGCTTGAAGTTGAAAGAATTGACCAAGATTTGACCTTTGAGTATTTGACCTCGGATCGGAGTTTTGATGGTTCCTATAGGTCCGGATGATGTTTTTGGACTTGGGCGTATGCCGGATTTGCATTTGGATGTTCTAGAAAGTTTCGGAATCATTTGACAGAAGTTGGCAATTTAAAGGATTAGAATTTTCCTAGGTTTGACCATGGTTTGACTTTAAGGCTATAGGGTTCGGATTTTAGTTTTGAAACTTGGAATAGGTCCGTTTCTTCATATGGGACTGCATGTAAAATTTGGTGTCATTTGGAGTTAATTTGATATGATTCAGACCCGTGGTTGCGATTCTAGAGGTTCTTTAATTCATGGGGATTTCCATGCGTTTTGGCGTTCGATTCGTGATTCTAGAGGTTATTTTGATGTTGTGAGCGCACGAGCGAGTTCGTGTTATGTTTTTGGACATGTGGGTGTTTGGTTTGGAGCCTCAGGGGCTCTAAGTGAGTTTCAGAATAATTTTATACAATTTTTGAGTGCTAGTACTGGTTCCATCGCATTTGTGATATTTTTGTCGCAAACGCGACTATCGCATTTTTGAAATAGCCCTCGCATTTACGAAGCTGGGCTGCTAGGGAAGAGTTCGCATTTTTGAAGACGTTCCTCGCATTTGCAAGTGTGGGCCGTTCGCTTTTTCAAAGATTTCTTCCGATTTTGCGATGGCAGTTGTCTTTGCATTTGCGATATTTTGATCGCAAATGGGAGTTTAGCAGAACTCCTCCCGGTTTTCTTTTTGCGATGCCTTGTCCGTTCTTGCGGGGTTCCCATTTACGAACCCCGTGTCGCAAATTTGACATCTGTAGCCTGCATATAGCTGAGTAATTCCGAGACTTAGCTTCATTTTAATATATTGTGAACCCTAACCTTGATGGGGGGCTATTTATTGGAAGTATTTTCCTACCAAAATATCGAATAAGTAATTTTAATCAACTTTCAATTATATTTCGTGATTATACATTAGATTTAACATCAAATTCATGAGAATCTAAGGGAAAAATTTGGAGATTTTGTCAAAGTTTTGAAAAAAATAAATTTGGAATTTGAGAGTCGAATTGGACTCATATTTGGAAACCAAACACGTATATGGACTTGTGTGGCTATGGGTAGTCAAGAACTGCCCTTGGATGCGGGATTTGACCGGTCGGGCCTGGGGTTGACTTTTGTTGACTTTTTAGAAATTGTATAAAGATCATAGCTTTGTTAATTAGAATTGTTTTCTCTTGCATTGTTTGATGTATTTAAGTCGTATTTCACTAGATTAAGTTGAACGGAGTTGATTTTGTAAAGGAAAAGCTAATTTGAGTAATGATTTGGCCGAATTGAAGTAAGTGTCTTGCCTAATTTTGTTGAGAGAATTTTCCTACTAATTGCCCTGTGGGGGTAATGCATATATGAGGTGACGAGTGTATATGCATGTGCCAGGGTTAACCATGCTCTGGGGAAGATTATATGATTAATTGTTCCTTGTAGAATTTTGTGACATTCTCATTTCATGCCCTACTTGACTTCTAAATTACCAAGAATATAAAATTAAATGCTAGGAACCAAGATTTAGCTCATTATAACCTGATTAAAATTTGACAGATTTTTGTGAAACCATTGATGTGTTAAATTCGGTCATCATTATGTTTAATAATTAATACATCGCTCAGTATTCTTGAGATATTGGATTCTATACTTGAGTTAAAGATAATATTTTTTGACTTGTCGAAATACTTGAATAATAAAGTACTTTAGGCTTGTTGAATTGTTATTGGCTGGAAAGCTGTGATTGATGTTCATTTGGAATATTCTCTTAAACACTCTCCTTGATGTTATTCATGCTTCCTACATTGATTGTCATTGGTATACATATGCTTGGTGAGGAAGAGCGTATAGCACAAACGGTGATGCCGTGCCATTGCATATACATTATCACGTGAGAAGGAGTGTAAAACACGAAGGTTGATTCCGTGCCATTTTATTTATGTTATCATGTGAGGGTGAAAGTAAAAACATGAAGGGTGATGCCGTGCCATTTTATTTATATTATCCTGATCTCATTTACATTATCATGTGAGGATGAGAGTAAAAGCAAGAAGGGTGATGCCGTGCCATTTCATATATATTACCATATTTTTATATTATCATGAGTTTATGGCGCGAAGGGTGTTTCCGTGCATGCGAGGACGAGGGACATGCCTTATGTTGTGATATCTTTTCCTTGTATGTACATTCATGCCATTACCTGGAGTTATTACTGTTGCACCCATGTTATCTTCGTGAATTGTCGTTGTTGTTCTGTCTTTGCCTCTATCTCGGTTGTTGTTATGTTGTCCATGCCTTCTATCTCGTTAACTGCAAATATCATGCCTCCCTTCCTGCTGTTATATCCACATCCATGTCGTTCCTCTTTTTATGCACTTTTGTATAAGCTTTCTATCATGTTAGTTATTCATGTCTTCTAGGTGTTAGCTCATAAAGATCATGTCTTCCCTCTTGTTTGTTATATTTACTCCTAGGAATTCTACTATGCTAGTTAGTGAAATATATATTCTTCTTTACTAATTATTGTCATTATTTCTATTCTTCCTACCTAGTCTGCTACCGTTTACCATATGTACTGCCTTGTTAGTTATTGTTACCTGTGTATTTTTCACTTTTTCATTACTGTTATTGGCATTTCTTTCACCCGGTTGGTACTGTTATATGTATATTTGGTGAGGATAAGATAAATGCACGAAGGTTGTTTCCGTGCCATTGACTTGATATCTTGATTACATTTCTCACACTATGAAAGTTATGGAGTTACTATCGTGGTTTATTGGTTATCGCTCTAAGGAAAGGATTGGTCGAGATATTGGGAAATGCTAAATTGTGATCTCTTCTAGTACTCATTTATTGCTTCGCATATTCGTTTCGTGTACTCTTTTCTGTAATATTGTAGTATTGTTATATTTTGCACATGTTATATCCGTGATTATCTTTTAACTGAAAAGCCTTGTCACTACTTCACCGAGGTTAGTCAAGATACTTACTGGGTACATGGGGTCCGTTGTAATCATACCGCACTTCTGCACCTTGTGACAGATATTGGAGCGGAGCTGCGGTGGATGACGGGGGTCTGACTCTGATGATGTTCGTGCCTTCCGGATGTGGCTACCACTTGTTCTCGAGGTAGTTCTAGAGTTGAATTTTGTGTACGTACATTTCAAACAGAAGTTGTATTAATTATTTCATATATGTTTTTGCATAATCTAGTCTTAGTAGCTCATGTCTTGTATTACCAATCGTTGGGTCATTGTTTGGAATCCATATATATCAATTGTTGATCACATTTATTTATTAGAATTGTGTTAAATATTAATTGAGGTGATCAGACAGGACATGACGCGACTTTAGATTTCTGAGGACATGGCTCTTGATAGGAACATGTGGAGGTCGAGCATTAGGGTGGTAGGCTAGGGGGTAGTCGAGATTTCTTCTCTCTTTATACCGGGTAGTCTGATAGAGTTTTGTTTAGGTTTTTTAGCGGTCTATATTGTGTTCACATTGTTATTTTGCATAGTTTTGTGTTATTGTCCTTTTACTTATTCGTTGTTGTTATTTTCTTTCTAGCACATTTTTTTGTTACATGCCTTTTCTTTTGTTTCTTTTCTGATATTATTGTTTCTTTTGTCGAGCCGAGAGTCTCTGGGAAAAAGTCTCTCTACCCTTTTCGGGGTAGGAGTAAGGTCTGCGTACTCTCTACTCTCCCCATACTCTACTAGTGGGATTTTACTGGGTATGTTGTTGTTGTTATTGTGTTAACTGTTAATTGGTTGACCTAACGGATTGGGTTAAGTTCCATTACGACTTGTGAATTTTGGGTCTTGAAATTTTGTAGATACATGAACTAGTTTGATCCAAGAATATAAATTAATGAAGAGCAGAAATGAATTATTTAAGTAAATTTAAAGAAAACACAAGCCTCGTGCTTTTTCAGCTCGGAGAAACTTGGCCAAACATGCTATTATATGTAAACTAGTAAATATGTTTGTGCTTCACGCGGTTAAATTAACAACATGATTTTTTTCTAATACCGAAAGATTAAAAGAATTGCCGATAGTAGACACTTAATTTTGTACCTTTAACTCAATTATTTTCTACAAATTTCTAGTTGATACGTTTAAGTAAAATACTTCTATTTTCACAATTTAAGAATTTAATAGGTCTATATTCAAGTAATATTTTACTTTTCTTTACATTTATAAAAATAAAAGAAATAGTTCTAATTCTCAAAATACCAAAAAAAAAAAATGCAAAAATAATTTACCCTTTACTACTTCCCATTACCTTGACATTTTGATTTTTTTTCTCCGATGACATTTTTGAATTCTCATCTCCCGTTTTGTCATTTTTCTGTTGATAATCTATCCTTTGGGCTTTAATTTTTTTTTTCTATCGTTTTTATTTTGATAATTTTCTCCATGTATACCTACCATATTTTTTTTTCAATTCATTCCAACATTATCTACCCGTTCCCACTTGTCCTCAGTTTTTTTTCATTTTTCCCACCACGTTTTCCTTTTTTTTGTCCTTCATTTTTTCTCATACTTATATCATCCAATTCCTTCAGTAAGATAAAAAATCGATATCATTCCTTAAATAATCTAAGTCAATTCCCCTTTCTCTTCTTACTAATTAAATTATTTTCTCTCTTGATCAATTTTTTTGAATATTATATTTTTTACTATATACTAAAAGTCAAAAATCACTTTTTAAATAATCTTAGTTATACCTCTCTCTCATCCCCCTCCCTCACACATCTCTTTATATGTCACGAACCAAAATCCACTAGTCGTGATGGCACCTAACCCAACTCGCTAGGTAAGCCAACTAATAATTATTCAATTTCAACTATATTAACAAGACAATTAAATGAAAGTAATTTACTGAATTTTGTAGATTTTTCGAGGACTTGTAGTACAAACCATTAGCTTTTACGAATATAGTTTACAAAGTGGAAATAAAATAAATACATAGTTTGTTTGAAACATACATAAATAGAGTTTTATAATCTAAGGCTACCCCGAACAAAGGAGGCAGCTACAACAGGGATGAGGGTAAATTTTCAAATCCAGCAATCCACCGAACAGAGAAACAAATGCAACCAACATCTGCGCACAATGTACAGAAGTGTAGTATCACTACAACCGACCTCGTGTACTGAGTAAGTAACAAACCTAACCTTAGGTTGAAAGTAGTGACGAGCTAATACAAGGTCGGCGTCTAATACCAACATTCTAAAACAATTCATAACAGAATAATACAAGAAACAAAATAGGTCTCTAAGAGGTAAGATGCTCAGCTCCTTCACAGTTCTAGAAAATAGGCATGCTTTTCAAATATCTTAGTGAAAACTTAAATCTTTTGCCGAAAAAAGCCAAAATACAAATAAGTTCGAAAACTGTGGTTTTTCCAAAATCCTTTGAACAATAAGTAAGAAGTTTTATTTCCTTTCCAAACAACAAGTGCAAAACACCTCTCTATTCCCACATATCAATATGTGTGAGAGTCATGGATGACGTGATACTATATAACATGAGGGAAAAATGCATCTCTATGCCTGTATGTCATGTGTACATGCAAATGCCATGTATCTCAGAGATGAATCATGTACTCACACTCTCAGAGTACTCAATCTCACTGACATGCATCCACTCTCACTAAGCTCAATACTCGTCACACTAGAACACTCATCACTGAATACTAACTGCTACGGCGTGCATCCCGATCCACACACACACACACACACACACATATATATATATATATATAGTCGACTGCGCTCACTAGGGGTGTACATACTCTGGAGGGGCTCCTTCAGCCCGACCCAATATTGTTGCGGCGTGCAACTCGATCCAAATACTGTTGTGACGTGCAGCTCGATCCAAATACTGATGCGGCGTGCAATCCGATCCAAATACTGCTACGACATGCAACCCGATCCAAATACTGTTGTCACTCATAATCAGGCTCTTAGCCTCGCTCAGTCATCAATCTCTCCAGTCTCACTCATGGACTCACAATGTCATGAAACTAGCCCAACAACAATGATATGATTTATCAATAAACAATAACTGAGACTGAGATATGATATAAATGCATGGATATGACTGAGTATGAAATATCAATAAAAATCAGTGAGATGACAGCAAGAAACTACCATTATGGGTACAAACAATATCAACGTAAAGCCTAAACATGATATTTAGCATGATTGACGGTTCAATCACTTTATCACATGGTGAAAACACAAATATGAATAAAATAGGGACATTATACAGTGCCATGGGAACATCAGATCCCAATTCACAGGGTGCACGCTCGTCACCTAGCATGCGCGTCACCTCAATACCAATCACATAACACGTAATGCGGGGTTTCATACCCTCATCACTAAGTTTAGAAGAGTTACTTACCTCGAACAAGCAAATTCCAATATCGGGTAAACCAAGTGATGCTCCAAGAACACCATCTCGCCCGAAGCGACCTCCGAACGACTGAAAACTAGCCAAAAGAAGCTCAAATACATCATATAAAGCCAAAGGAAATAATTCCAAATGATAAAGATCGAATACTAAATAAAATCCCAAATCCGGCCAAAAATCACACTCGGGTCTGCACCTCGGAACCCGACAAAACTCACAAAATACGAAAACCCATTCAATTACGAGTCCAACCATACTAGTTTCACTGAAATCCAACTCCAAATCGATGTTCAAAACTCAAAAGTCATATTATGAAATTTAGGCCAAAACCCCCAATTTCCTCTTAAATTCATCAATCAATTGCTAAAACAAAGATAGATTCGTGATATAAAATCAAAAATGAGTAGAGAACACTTACCCAAAGTTGTGTGAAAAATCTCCTCTCCAAAGTCGCCCAATCCGAGCTCCAAAATCCAAAAAAGCGAAAATAGAAACCAAAGACCTCAAATTATAAGTTCTACCCAGCGATTTCCGCATTTGTGCACAATTCGTCGCACATGCGAGCACCGCTTTTGCGGAAAAATATCGCATCTGAGAAAAATGGCCTTGCCCAGCAACCCCCGCACCTGAGGTATCAAACTCCGCATCTGCAAAGACACACGCACCTACGCTTCCACTCGACGCACCTGCACCCTTTTCTCTACTTCTGCGGGCTTCCTCATCCAGCTCTCATCTCGCATCTGCGACGCCTTTGTCTCTTCTGCGGCCATCACACCTGCTCAATACCAATCGCAGGTGCGGAACACCAAAGCCAGCAACTGCAATATTGAAGAAAATGATCCAAAATCAATCTGAAACACGCCCGAGACCCTCGGGACCCCGTTCAATCATACCCACAAGTTACATAACGAAACACGAAGCTATTCGAGGCTTCAAAACACACATAAAAAATATCGAAACGACGAATCACACCTCAAATCAAAATCTATGAACTTTGAACTTTAAAATTTTCAAAACACGAACCGAAACATATCAAACCATCCCGGAATGAACTCAAAATTTTCACACAAGTCCCAAATGACATGACGAAGCTATTCCAATTCCCGTACCACAATCCGAATCCGATATCTTCAAAGTCAAATTCCGGTCAAACTTATGAACTTTCAAACCTTCAAATTTCCAATTTTTGTCAACTTGTGCCGAAACCTTCTAGAAACATCCAAGTGTAAATCCGGTAATATGTCGGATCCAAAATCACCATCCGGACCTAACTGAACCATCAAAACTCCGTTCCGGGGGTCAAATTCTCAAAACTTCAAACTTGGTCAACTCTTTCAACTCAAAGCCTCAACCATGAAATTCATTCATCCAAACCGATTCTGAATAACCTGAAAACCTAAACCGAAGATTCACATAAGTCATAATGCATCATACGGAGCTATTCATACCCTCAAACAACCGAGCGAAGTGCAAATGCTCAAAATGACCGGTCGGGTCATTACATCCTCCCCTACTTAAACATACGTTCGTCCTCGAACGTGCCAATAGTTGTTCTTCAAAACCATCAAACCACCGGATAACTTTACCATGCACATACCCGGAGTTGATCCCACGTCACCCTATGCCATATAGGTCCGATAACACAACATAACTAAATTTTGTCAATTCAACCAAGCCCGTAAGTCTTACAATCCAATTTCCAACATCCGAAATTTACTATAAGATCAGAACCTCGCATCTACACACTGTGTAAGTCTGAACAAGCTGTATCAAGACATACCCATAACCCAAGTTGAAATCACATGATATACCACATAGCTCAAACACTCATAGTGATAATTTCTAATCACAGTAGCTGCTCAAACAACCCAATACCGATAATACACATCTTATCGAAAAAAGCCTCGTTCTAACACCTTCATATACTGTCAATGATGAAAGAAACACACAGAAACTCATAACCCTTTGTCGGATCAACAAGTTGTGGAACTCCCTCTCCTTCGATAGGAACTATAGCAAATTTCTAAGCCAATTAGCATCAACATCCTTCAAAATATACCGCAACCAGATCCAATAGCACCCATTCTAGGTACGATGACCTCCTCCCACCTAACATAATCACTCTAGTGACATGACACATCAATACATCTTAAAGCCACAACCCGTGCAACCCGTGCACCAAATAGAAACATTCCAAATATAGTCAACCCTGAAAAATGCCTCAAACGAGAGGACTGTTCTGCCAGCTTAACAAGTACCATCACAACACCATGCTAAGAGCCTAGCACACACTGTAGAACCAAAACATACGAATCTAACACAAAGAATCATATCTGAACATAACTTCGCTGCAACGCGTGAGCCCATCCAAACGCTGGTCCATATTATATACCTTGATCCGCCTTGCTCAAAATCAATAACCACGCGAAATTCGACATCAAGTACCCAAAGTGCATTACCATAAACCTGGAGAATCAGACGATACAATGCCACACAAAACCCGAAAGAACGTAACAAATATGCCCTGAATCATGCAATACCCAATTACTCATCTCACTCAAATTCCGCTATAAGACCACAATAGAACCACACCATGTGTGCCTAAAACCAATGAATCACAACTCCTCGTAGCATAGAAGAGTAACTCATAGATCATTTCAGAACACGAATAAGCTTAGCAACAACCGAATAACACATCATTATGGAGCCCACCAATCCAACTGGGTGAAGATTACACATCCTAATTGGGACTACTCTGGTCATCCACAAATAGATAACGACCCTCCAAAGATCCACAATGACTTAACCATAACACATACCATCTCCCTGACTATCTTTGGCCGCATTTTCACAGTCTACAACCACGAAACGATCTACTCATGAGAACTCCCAGTCTCCAAATCTATAGAGCACACGAATCACCATATATGATCCCAACTCCACCGCTAGAATGTCTAAGACATCTCTGATACGCGATCATCCCATAAGAAATACTTCAAAAAAATACTTCCTTGCCACATAGAGAAATACGAATATCATCAGTCGATCAACCAGGAGAGTGCCACAGCACTAGTGAAGCATCCATAAATCAAACACATTGTCCCTTCTGAAATATATACCCTCTTCAAGACACATCAAATAGTACCATCATTTACTTAGTCGCCTGAAATCGTCCATGCTGCCTAAGAATTTATGTCCTTCCCTTTAAAACCGAATTGTGACCTTACACATGCAAATCTCAATCCTACACAACACACTGCATATACCATGCCATCATATGAAAAATACGAGAATTCCATAATCCACTCCCGTAGTCGCAAACAACTACATACTCAATTAGCCAAAAACTTTCCATTTGATCCCATCCAGGAGAAAATCACTATACACCACATGCTCCTCACGCCAGTAGGAAATATACTCCCCGAACCGTGGTAGAAACTATTGAGATCTCTTCGAAACCCATTTACACATAACCAAGCTATCAGAGCCGAATCTCTCTAACTTAACCCAGCCACGCAGGTCACTAAAACCCAAGAGCATTGCCACGAATCACATGTAGAAACTCACCACATCATAAGCACCCAAGAACCGATCTTACTCATTACCATGCCGATCCAACCTACTACCAAGCTGTCCTATTCTCCGAGCTTCCTTCCGAATTGCCTTCAAATTGATACTTTTCCTTGCTAGAACACCACTATCCTTAACTAAAACTTGCCCCACGAACTCTAGCATAGAAGCACACTGTCCTAAGGCTTATAAGCCGCTGAATTCCCTCTTTATGTATCCCAAAAGTACCACAACCCAAATATTTACTCTGAAGAGACTTCATGCGAGTCTAAAGCCATTACCTTCACCTCCCTGATACTGATATGTCGAATTTATAATGATATAGAAATGTCACAAGTCTTGACACCATCCAATGTAAATCTCAGTTTCTAGCCATATACAATTCCTGAAAATTCCAAATCGCTACATATAAATCTTGAATTCATTAGAAGCATTCTCGAGAGTCATCTACTCTTCTCAAATCTCAATTAAATCGACCCAACGGACCGAACGACCTGTGCCCTATTAGCACACCAACCCTCAAGGGAGTGACCCACATTCCTAAGAAATTGAGCAATTCCTACTTCATGTACACTACGTCCTTCACAAATAAATACTCAATTATTTTTATGATTCCCATATACCCATAGAGTGTAATACAACCCGTATTCCAGAAATTCCCTTACTCAAGTCATCCTCAATCTCAACCCCCACAGTCATAACTGATTCACCAATATACTTCAAACCAAAACCAATACAACACATAATCGTGCAATTAACTCGTCGATAGCAGACTCTCCTACTTGGCTCAAAGCCATGGATCAAAACACGCAATAACTCATGATGCCCATACTCTATTACTTCCATAATACCGCAGTGAGATTCAACTAAACCCTTCTTGAGCTCCTGTAACACAAACCATCTAGTACTTCAAATTATTGCAAATCTCGCATTTGCCCTTGTAGCAGTCAAGCCAACTCTCATAAGCGACCCGAACTCAAATTGCAACACATATGATTCATTGGTCAAGGAGAACTCTCTACAAAACAACATAGGGGATCACACAACCTCAGGATATCCCGCAGGAGATAACCCCACCTACTTAGCCTCAAACTGATATCTCTCTATACTTCTCCATAGTCATAGCTATTACGAAATTACTTAATCTCCCTGAGTCTGAACTCATAACACGACATAAAGATCTACTTCACTCCACAACTAAACTACATGAGAGGTCCTTCAACACACCCATAACTCGAGGCCATACGCCAAATAAAGATTGAAGTCAAACATCCAATAGTCCTTGCTACATCTCAAGTAAACTCTTCTCGTCACATTCAAACAATCTGAACACATCTCGCAATCAAATCATACTCACCACATAGTCATCCAATCACAAATCCCACTAATAAGGACACCAACGGACATATAAGTCCCAAAAGCACATGCTCACACATTCAGAATCTCCGTACTCAAGCCACAGACAGAACCCGGCCTCAAGTCCTCCAGACTGGCCCATCGTTAACATGACAAAATCACATCTCGCACCTCAACCATGGAATCACAAGCCATCAATGCACAACTAATACCGAGTGCTCATGTGCACACACGAATGCACGAAAGGAATTTCAAGAGTTACGCTTCAAGCTGAATCAATGCCGCACGACAAGGAAAGAAAGATGGGAAGTATATCCTAAATATCATGTAGCCTCTCGAAGATAGGTATGTACATCATCATATTGATCCGCAAGACTCTACTAGACACTTGCTCATGACTTGTAGAACCTATGAACCTAGCGTTGTGATACCAATATGTCACGACCCAAAATCTAATATTCGTGATGGCACCTAACCCAACCCGCTAGGTAAACCAACTAATAATTATCTAAATTCAATTATATTAACAAGACAATTAAATGAAAGCAATTTACTAAATTTTATACATTTTATAAGGACTGGTAGTACAAATCACGAGCTTCGACGAATAAAGTTTACAAAGTGAAAATGAAATAAAGTCATATTCTGTTTGAAACATACATAAAATTTTTTTTTATAATCTAAGGCTACCCCGAACAAAGGAGGAAACTACAATAGGGACGCAAGTACACCTTCAAATCCAGCAATCCATCGAACACAGCAACAGCTGCAGCCAACATCTGCACGCAATCTGTAGAACTGTAGTATCAGTACAACCGACCCCATGTACTGAGTAAGTAACAAACCTAACCTTAGGTTGAAAGCATTGACGAGCTAATACAAGGTCGGGTCAACACCAACATTCTAAGACAATTCATAACAAAATAGTACAAGAAATAAAAGAGGTATCTCAGAGGTAAAATGCTCAGCTCGTTCATAGTTCTAGAAAATAGGCATGCTTTTCAAATATCTTAGGGAAAACTCAAATCTTTTGCCGAAAAAGGCCAAAATACGGATAAGTTCAAAAACTGTGGTTTTTCCCAAAATCCTTTCAACAATAAGTAAGAAGTTTCATTTCCTCTCCAATCAACAAGTGCAAAACACCTCTCTATACCTACATATCAATATGTGTGAGAGTCATGGATGACGTGATACTATATAACATGAGGGAAAAATGCATATCTATGCCTGTATGTCATGTGTACATGCAAATGCCACGTATCTCAGAGATGAATCGTGTACTCACACTCTCAGAGTACTCAATTTCACTGACACACATCCTCTCTCACTAAGCTCAATACTCGGCACACTAGAACACTCAGCGCTGAAAACTAACTGCTGCGACACGCAACCCGATCCACACACACACACACACATATATATATATAGTCAATTGCGCTCATTGGGGGTGTAAAGACTCCGGAGGGGCTCCTTCAGCCCAAACGCTATATTGATGCGCCCGACCAAATACTGTTGCGACGTGCAGCCCGATACAAATACTGCTGCGGCGTGCAACCCGATCCAAATAATGCTACGACATGCAACCCGATCCAAATACTGTTGTCATTCATAATCAGGCTCTTAGCCTCGCTCAGTCATCAATCTCTCCAGTCTCACTCATGGGCTCACAATGTCATGAAACTAGCCCGACAACAATGATATGATGTATCAATAAACAACAACTGAGACTGAGATATGATATGAATGCATGGATATGAATGCATGGATATGACTGAGTATGAAATATCAATAAAAATCAGTGATATGACAGCAAGAAACTACCATTATGGGTATAAACAATATCAGCATAAAGCCTAAACATGATATTTAGCATGATTGACGGTTCAGTCACTTTATCACATGGTGAAAACACAAATATGAACAAAATAGGGCCACTATACAGTGCCATGGGAACAACAGAGTCCCAATTCACAGGGTGCACACCCACACGCCCGTCACATAGCATGTGCGTCACCTCAATACCAATATCATAACACGTAATGTGAGGCTTCATAACCTCAACACTAAGTTTAATAGAGTTACTTACCTCGAACAAGCAAATTCCAATATCGGGTAAACCAAGCGATGCTCCAAGAATGCCATCTCGCCCGAAGCGACCTTCGAACGGCTCAAAACTAGCCAAAAGCAACTCAAGTACATCAAATAAAGCCCAAGGAAATAATTCCAAATGATAAAGATCGAATCCTAAGTAAAATCCCAAATCTGGCCAAAAATCACACCCGAGCCCGCAACTCAGAACCCGACAAAACTCACAAAATCCAATAACCCATTCAGTTATGAGTCCAACCATACTAGTTTCACTAAAATCCCACTCCAAATCAGTGTTCTAAACTCAAAATTCATATTATGAAACTTTAGGCCAAAACTCCCAATTTCCTCTTTAAATTCATCAATCAATTGCTAAAAACAAAGATAGATTCATGATATAAGATAAAAAATGAGTATAGAACATTTACCCAAAGTTGTGTGGAAAATCTCCTCTCCAAAGTCGCCCAATCCGAGCTCCAAAATCCAAAAAATGAAGATAGAAACCAAAGACCTCAAATTATAGGTTCTGCCCAGCGATTTCCGCATTTGCGGACAATTCTTCGCACCCACGACCACTGCTTTTGCGAGAAAACATCACATATGCGAAAAATGTCCTTGCCCAGCAACCCCCACACCTGCGGTATCAAACTCCGCATCTACGAAGACACATGCACTTGTTCTTCCACTCGACGCATTTGCGCATCCGCTCCTGCGCCTTTTCTCAGCTTCTGCGGGCCTCCTCATCCAATCGCCGATGCTGAACACCAGAGCCACCAGCTGCAATATTGAAGAGAATGATCTGGAATCAATCTGAAACACGTCCGAGCCCCTCGGGACCCTGTCCAATCATACCTACAAGTCACATAACGAAACATGAACCTACTCGAGGCTTCAAAACACACATAAAAAATCGAAATTTGCACACAAGTCCCAATGACATGACGAAGCTATTCCAATTCCCGGAACCACAATCCGAATCCGATATCTTCAAAGTCAACTTCCGGTCAAACTTATGAACTTTCAAACCTTCAAATTTCTAATTTTTGTCAACATGTGCCGAAACCTTCTAGAAACATCTAAATTCAAATCTGGGCATACGCCCGAGTCCAAAATCACCATCCAGACCTAATTGAACCATCAAAACTCCATTCCGGGGTCAAATTCTCAAAAAGTCAAACTTGGTAAACTCTTTCAACTCAAAGTCTCAACCATGAAATTCATTCTTCCAAAGCGATTTCGAATAACCTGAAAATAGAAACCGACGATTCACATAAGTCATAATGCATCATACGGAGCTACTTGTGCCCTCAAACAACCGAGAAAAGTACAAATGCTCAAAACGACCGGTCGGGTCGTTACATTATAAAAGTAATATGATGTTAAAAATAAAAGTTAGACATTTAAATGTTTAACAAAATATAGTATAAGTTGTATCCAGAATAAACAATTTTTTTCTTCTTTCTTTTATTTTCTTCTTTCATTTATTTTCTAATATTTCACACTATTTAATTCTTCT
Source organism: Nicotiana knightiana (assembly GCA_005239525.1). NCBI lineage: Eukaryota > Viridiplantae > Streptophyta > Magnoliopsida > Solanales > Solanaceae > Nicotiana > Nicotiana knightiana. Next base: position 25,247 of record ML385035.1, read on the forward strand.
ATAAAACGAGAATTAATTATTCTTCCTTAAATAACCAAATCAACAATCCCCTTCTTAACAATCTTATGAAAAATTCAAAAACTTAGTGCTCTCTTAGATTCCTGCTACCATTCAGATGTGCCTATTACATATATTTATATGTGTGTGTGTATATATATATATACACGTATCTGCTTAATAATAAATTAATTTAAGCATTTATAAGTACTTTTTAATCAACTCATCCAAACACGCTCGTAGTCAAAGGAGAAAACTCTCAAGAAAGTGATCCGGCTCATTAGTGATGTCACGACCCAAAATCCCACCTTCATGTCGTGATGGAGTCTAACGTTGAACCCGCTAGATAAGCCAACGTTACTGGTTATTCTGATTTATTCCGTTGTTATTTAGCATTTAAAAAGTGATATACAAGAACAAATAGAAATAAGAATGCGGAAGATAAGAAATTCAATAACTTAAATAATAAATCTTACGAGATTTCCTTAAACATACCTCCAGAACTGGTGTCACAATTTCACGGACAGTCTAAGATTTACTAAAAACATGAGTCTGAAATAAACAAGTGTATCTGTCTAGAAAAACAAGATAAGACAGAAGGAAAAAATTAGATGGTGACGCCAAGGCCTGCGGACGCCTGCAAGACGACCTCGGTGTCTCCGTGGACTGAAGGATACTCCCTCGCTCAATGTCCACTGGGTCCAGCTCCATAATCTGCACAACATAAAGAAGTGCAGGTGTAGCATCAGTACAACCGACCCCATGTACTGAGTAAGTGTCGGGCCTAGCCTCGGCGAAGTATTGACGAGGCTAGGACACAACAAATAATATCACCTGTGCAGTTTAACTAAATATAACAGGAAATAACCACAAGAAATACACAGTAAGTACAATAACGGGGAAACATGTTGGGGAAAAGGGATAGTAAATACTGAAATGACGGAACGAAGCAACAATCCAAATATTCAAAAATAATAACGGGAATTAACAAAACGAATTAAACAGTGAAGAGAAACGACACGGCATGTCCCCTCGTGCATATTTTTAGCATAACACAGCACGACATGTCCCCTCGTGCATAACAATATAAAATATTACACGGAATGTCCCCTCGTGCATAAACTACATAAACATGGCACGGAATGTCCCCTCGTGCAATAAACATCACAATCACGGCACATAATGGCCCCTCGTGCATATATATATCATCAACACGGCACGGAATGTCCCTTCGTGCATAAACAACATAAACATGGCACAGAATGTCCCCTCGTGCATAAACAACATAAACATGGCACGGAATGTCCCCTCGTGCATAAAACATCACAATCATGCCACAGAATGTCCCCTCGTGCATAACAATATAAAATAAGGCACGGAATGTCCCCTCGTGCATAACAATATAAAATATGGCACGGAATGTCCCCTCGTGCATAACAATATAAAATATGGCACGACATCACGCTTCGTGCTTTTATTCTCTTCCTTACCAAAACAATGACGATATCAATGGCAAGGAATACAACATAGTGGAAATATAATTCAAAATCACCCGGCAAGGGGAAAGTATCAGTCAATATCGTAACGATTGCTCGGCCAGGGTCTCAGCTATAACCAATCATTTCAAATATATCCTTTACAATTGGGTTCTCAATCGAACCAATACATCATGAGTTCATCAACCAGAGTTTTCAACATTAATCAACTTCCAAGTAGAGACAATTGCATAATATAACGAACATGGAAGTAATAATAAGGCTTTTATCGAAAATAGACTCACGGGCATGCTTGACACACAGTGCATAGGTACTCGTCACCTAACCTATGCATTGAACATGATAAACACTTAACACATAGCATACAATACCTATTCCCT